>JAADWV010000194.1:0-54922 GCA_023336295.1 Pythium folliculosum
TCTTCTCACCCTGGGAAAGACACGGATCGGGAGCGCTTTTGATTCGCTATAATCTGGTGTTTTTGGTTTCTCCGAAATCGCCTTCAGGGAGACAAAATGTAAAAAAAACTAAATTTTCGGAAACCACTGGCGCGCACTGTAGACACTTCGGTGTTCACTTTGTGCACAGTTGCTCGTGCGCGTTTGTTTCGAACACCCTCGGAAATTTTGAACTAAACGCGCAATACTAGATCACACGCACGTCCTGAGCGAACCGTCCTCGCCGCCGACGAGCACCACTTGCCGCAGCGGCAGCACCGCCACGCTCTGGGCCGACATCTTGGTCCGGTGTAGTCGGCTGCGCTCCGGAGAATTCGCACCGGCACTGCGATCACTGACACTGGTGGTCACAGCGCTAACTCCGGTGCCTGTGCCAGGCATGTTGTCCACCAGGCTCCACGATTCGAGCCGTACTGCTGGAACGTCAGATCGCCGTGCCTCGGGGCTCGCATCGTGGATCAGCCGGGTGGTATAGAGCTTCGCTGATGCCGCGACGTACAATAAGACTGAGTCGGCGTAAGCTTGCACGGCAATTTGCGTTTCGCGCACTCCTTCTGGGACGTTGGTCACCACCATGCGCAGTCGGAGATGCGACTCGTCGGTAATCTTCCACACCCTGGCCTCGCGGTCGCTCCCGACCACCAAGATGTACGATGGGGCGTACTGCACGATCTTCACGACGCGACTGTCGTGGAGAGCCTGCCACTGGGAGACGCACCTCCCGGTCCGTTTGTCAGTGAGGAAAATCTGACCAGAAGTGGTGCCCGTCGCGATGAGGCCAACAGCGTTCGATGGTGTTGAGATGAGAGCCGTAGCGCAGACGTATGTCGTATCTCGCGAGTCGACTCGCCAGTCCGCCACGATCCGAGGGGCAGCTCGAGCGTCAACAAGGAGGAGCTTCCGCACGGTGGTCACGGCGAAATCGGCGTTGCCCTGCAGCACGGATGTCTCGAGGGCTTGGATCTTCTGATTGGATTGGGCGAAACTTTGGTAGTGTTTGAACGGAAGCATACACAACGGCGTCCAGGACGTGACGCCTTCTTCTGCAAATGGGATCTGGAACATGATCTGGCTGGTGCGGACATCCCACACGTGCACGG
Organism: Pythium folliculosum; assembly: GCA_023336295.1. Lineage (NCBI taxonomy): Eukaryota > Oomycota > Peronosporomycetes > Pythiales > Pythiaceae > Pythium > Pythium folliculosum. The sequence continues at coordinate 1,140 of JAADWV010000194.1, forward strand.
ACGTTGAGCTCATTGCGACTGCTCGCTTGCCGTCTTCGAGACTGCGAGCTGAGAGCACATTCGTCGAGTCAAAATGAACAGTTCCTGTCGCCTGGCTAGGGTAGCTAGCGAGCCTCCACACCCGGCACGAGCCATTCTTGCTGGCAGAAACGACAAGGTCTTCATCTTGGTCGACATGGATTGCTCGTGTGCAACTCGAGTGAGCACGTATGGTATGGCGCACCTCACCACGCATTGACCAACTTCGCCCAATCTCGCCTAGTTGGTCACTTGATCCGGACATTGTGGTTGGTCTCGTTGGGTCCTCTTGACGAGAGAAAAAGTAACTCTTGACGCGAGGTCGGAGCCACGCCGAATCGCCACCAGCTTTGTTGGAAGTACTGGCCAAACGCCTCTTCTTCCGCTCTTCTTGAACGAGGAATATGGCTTCGTTCATATCATGGCTCCATGCACTTCCAGATCGGAGCGAGACATGCAGGAAGCTGGCGGTTTTGATACCATTCAACCGGGCAGAGCGATAGCAAGATTGGAGTAGGTCAGGTACATGGCTTGCCAACGTAGCAACTTCAGCATGATCAGGAGCGACGTCCTCATCACCCACGACTTGGTCAGTTGCAACCGTGGTCAGGCGAAGGTACTGCTTCGCATTTTTCGAGCGCGGTCGATCTTGATCGGCCTGTGCTTGCGCGTTGGGCAAAAGCAGCATCTGCAAAACGGAACTTCCTTGAACACTGGGAAAGAACTTCCCGAACGCCTCCGACCCCAATAGACCTCGTAATGGAGAGCAAAACTCGGACACGACTTCGCTCGCCATCCGCCACTGGAAATCGGAGACTTCTAGCTCCGAATAAATCGCAGCACAACGCATAAGAAAAGCATCGATGCTATGGAGAATCCCGGTGGAGCCAATCGCGGCATCTGCTCCAACTCGTTGAAGGGCACCTATGACGGTGCGCGCGACACCAACTGCGGTAAATGCACGCAAGTCTTGAGCCTCTTCGTTCTGAAACCTCAGTAGCTGGTCGACTATTTGCGAGGAGCGACGGGATGGGGCTGCAACAGGAGCCGAGTTATGACGAACTAGAACTGGGCGCTCGCTGCTGTTTATTCTCGACGGACGTTTGATCGTACTAAGCACAGCGTCTACAGTGCGAGGGTGCAAAAACGGCGGCTGGATGCGGTTGATTAGATCGATCAGCATACTCGCACGTTTCTGTAGAAAGTCGCAAAGTACTGCGTGCTCGCTAATAGATCGAACCACATTGCGAAGGACTCGGAACGTGACGTACACCTCTCGCGCCAAATCATCCTATCAGGATACAACACCAATTAGACGAGGCGTTTCTCGGCATGACGGCGTTTTACTTACCGGCACGCCATCGACCCTTGCCGAGCTCACATTTTCTGCGACGTCAACGAGACGAGGAACGATGTCGCAAAGATGAGGAAGAAGACTTTCACACACAATGGACGGCGGTAGCTCGCGGCACACAAGCAGGATCGCCTCGGCGACGTAGTGATTTTCGTACAGAACCTGCTTCGGTGCATATGCGACGTGGATCCCATCACCATTTTTGCCTCCATACGCTGACCGACGTTCAAACGTTCCCGAACTTGGCCGAGAGTCTTCTCGAACGAGCGACCGCTCGTGGGTCAGTCGCATCCACTTGGGGTGAATTTTGCCCATTAGTGGGAGTAACGCCGGCAGCATGTACTTTACCGCTAGCGCTGATCCCAGATAGTCGCTTGAGGCAAGCTCTCCCACGGATACGGCAAGCATGTTGGCGGATTCGCTCGAAAAGAGCGGTGATGGTCTGGTCTTTCTCCCGTCATGGACATCGACGCCTTCTTTGCTTCGATAGGCGGGTGGTGCTGACAGCCAGTCAAGGATCGCGGGGAAGAAGTGGCGTAGCATCTTCACAGGTCCGAAAGCCGTCGTGATTGTCTTCAATACCTCAGGTGTGACCAAGCTGAGCTTCAGAACTGGAGGTAAGTCAGACGACTCGTACACACGAAGAAGAACATCGAGAAGCTCTCTCCTTGTCGCAGCTCTCCCGATGCGGTTAACGAGGCTATCAAGCAGAAACACAGTCGCTGAACACACTTGCGCAGTATTCACGCCGTCGGTATAACCCTTAGACTTGAAGAAGCTGAGCAGGGATGGGAGAGCAACATGGAATGCATCATCTGGTAGTCGAATGATTGCTGGCAGATACTTTCGGGTTATTGCAAGCCGGTCCCACCAATGCTTAGCGCCGTGCAGTTGCGCTGAGTACTTATACACGACGCCGAAACCGGGAGGAAAAATGGGTGAGCTGTACGGAAGGTACATGTCATACGGCGTCAAATCCGGAGGGCCATCGGATGAATGCAAGCGTCTTGCACGCCATGCCGAAATGCGATGCCTTGGGTGTGGATGGACAAGGTCGAGGATGACGTTCTACAACGACAATTCAACAAACAGTCAGATCTCAAAATGGCTACCACGTGAGAAGAGACCACGATGAAGACTACCTTGATATCAATCGGAACTGCCCTGAGCTGCTCTTCAACGATACATTTAGCCAACCACGATGGCTTACTCGCACTCCTGCATTCTCTCGAGTACGAGTTGCAGTAGTTCGCGACAGAAGTGGATGAGAAAAGGGGTTGGGTGGTATAAATCTCGGCCATGATGCACCCGATAGAGAATAGATCAGCACTGAGGGAAGTATCCGAGTGGTGAAGATCGTCTTCTCTCGTGGTCATCTACAGCCCCATACAAGGTTTCCCTCAGCCTGAGCACATGTTTGGTACGATGCAGTTCAAACTTACCGCATTCCATCCATCGGGGAGTTTATAGACGGAATCGATCGAGTGAGCAATTCCCGAAGCATCGCGATGCTGATGATCGAGATGAGAACTGGCATCCTTCAGTGCGATGGTGGGACATGCACGCAGCAGCGAAAGGCTCGTATCATCAAGAGTGTCGAAATCAAGTCCCGCCCACTCCGAGTCAGACAGACTGTTGCCATCTTCTGTCGTTTCATTGGATTCTTCGTCGTCTGGCTTGCTCAGTTGGTGCCACAGATCTCGGAAAATGTGGGTTCCGGGAGATGCGTGAGCACCGATTGACGAGTTGAGTATAGTAGGAGGCAAGCTATGGGTCGGTAGAGATCCGCTTGGTGTCCTGGAATGACTGGCAGGTCTCCCGAAATCGTTGCCGGGGCCACAGTAGGAAGCCGAGTGTGCTTGACTCATGGTGTTGTCGACCGCAGTGGCCGTGATTAAACTGGTGTGGTCAGGGCTGACACCCGAGTGGTGACTTGGGCTGTCAGCACCGAAAAACTTGGGAATGGCGTGAGCAAAGCGAGCCACTGTGGGGGAGCGAGATTGTGCGGTCTCTCTAGCAGCCGGCGGTGACACCAAAGATGTGTCACTGCCAGGTTGAAGCTTTGGCCGCGCCTTGTGTTTGTTCTTCAGCTTCACAAACGAGGACGATAAGCTCTTCTTTTCCGGTTGGGCGGGCGACAACAGCATGCCTTGTAGTTGACCATGCTGAGGGTAGTCGATCGTTGGAGGAAAACTGGACTCAGCCATTGCGTCTTCAGCAATCTGTAATGCAGACTGCAGACTGGCACCACCATCCAGGAGAGACGCTGTCGGGGTTTCTGGATTATGGTGTCTCGGTCCCGATAACACTACGCCTTCCTGGACCGTGAACACGGGATCACTGCCTTTGCATAGGTTAGATCTGCGGTGCCGCGGATGTGCCTCTCGAAAAATCTGCACGAACCCTGGGCTCTTCTGAACGTTTCCCACTCCCAACTTGGTCCTCAGCGGAACATTTTTGTTTCGAACTGCATCCTCCCCGCTCAAGCAAACGCCAAAGTTGAGATCAATCCACTTGTGGAGGGACGACGACACTTCCTCGCTTTCGAGCATCGATCGATGCGCTCGAACGAAATCGTGTCCGTTTTCGCACCAATCCGGAAGAACCAAATCTGGCATGATTGAGTCTCCATGGACGGATGCAAACACACTGGCATCCGAGAAGAATTCAGGAATACACTCATCCGGAGTCCAGTGAAACATTCGCTCCAAGGTCGACGGGTATTCTTTGGGCTGGAAGTTGCTCCGTACGATTCGTCTCAAGACAGTCATCGGTGTTCGCCGAGCCATGTAAATGTAGAACGTGATCTCGGATAAACTGATGTGCTCATTAGAGTCAATCGGCCAAGGGAGGGCAGCAAGGCAAGGACGCAGCGCACCTTTCCGTGATGTGGTGGGGAATGACACTGCTCTCGTAGTTCCGATCCAGCTGGTTGTCGCCTTTGTTCAACCGAAACTTGCTCTTGGATAGATCTCTCCATCCTCCTTGGCGTGATGAGAAGTCGCTAACCCACGGGAATACCGGGTGGAAGACACTGTCGAGCTACACGGCAGAAGAAGTCGCTTATTTGTGAGGACAGGCGACATCCCTAGGCATTAACTTTAACGTACCAATCTTCTGCCAGCGGCATCGTTTAGCAGCATCAGGTATTCGTAATTACTCATGTCCCCGCGGCACCAACGCTCCGTCGGAGAACTCGTCGTGACCTGCTCAACCGAAAGCAACGGACTCTCTGGGCGCTCCTGAGCTGTGGATCGCACTGAAGGCACGATCTGTGGCACTGATCCGAGTCGTACCCATTTGCCGTCTGACAACCAGACTTGACCCGGTGTGAGCGCTTCGTTCCAACATAAGCCGTGGTCATGAAGGAATGAGGTGAGCTCCCATAGCTCGTATACAACGAAGCGGCGCTTCATATCTGACACCGTCGCGTCTTGGCCCTACGTATCGATGCAAACAACGTCTTATCAACCAGCTGACACAAACGACGCGCAACACCAATCCCATCGCCCACGTACACTCTCGTCGTCGAGCAGGAACAAGTTGAACTTGAGAAGATCCTGGAGCGATTGGCGCTCGTAGTCGAACACCGCGAGCTCCGTTCCGTCCGATGTCTCGACCACGCCACGTAGCAGAGCGAGCGAAGGCTTGCGCGACGCCGCGTGCTTGGTCATCAGCCCATGGAGAATCGTCTGAGGCGTCTGGTCGGCGGTGTACCGTGGGATATGGTCGTACAGGACATCTAGCACGTGCGCGGCGTCGTCGCTATGCGGTCCAACCGTGCCGTCCGCTGGCGAGTCCTCCGAGCGGACAGCTTTGCGCAGTCCCAACATTGCGTCCAACTGCGCCTCCAGGCCGCCTCTTTGCCTTCCTTGGGCCGACGGTCGGTCCACGGCGCGGCCAACATCGGCGGAGCGCTCGGAGCGCGGCAGCTCGCGAACCAGCCACTCGTGCACGTCGAGCACGGCGCCCGGCGGCGGCTCCACGAGGCAGCGCACTTCGCGCGGGTCCGCTGAACGAAAGACCGACGCGCAGCCCAGCGCAGCGCCCACGCGCGCGCTCAGGTCGCCGTCGCCCATACTCGAGGTTGCCGAGCGACGTTGCTTTTCGCTTTTTCCGCACTTCCACACTCCTAACGAGATTCCACGTCTGAGTCTGAGTCGAGCCGGCGACCGTACAGCAACAGACAGAACGAAAGAGGACGAGCCAGCGCAGCCGCATTTCGTATATTCCACCTATCATCCTGCCTACAAAACGATTTATTAGCTCTATACATGATGAAATCAGTAATAAAATATCCTCGCGAGTATTTCTGGTCAACTCGGAACCTCCCCCCTTGTCGCCCCGCCATCAGCGGCAACAGTTCGGAGAGACTTGGCCCAAAGGAAGAAGGGGAAGTAAGTGTGGCGACATGGCGGACTACGCGGCGCTCTCGGCGCGCGGAGGAGCGGGCGGCCGCTCGGGGGGCGCGGATCCGCGTCGCCGCGGCGGTGACGCGCCGGCGGGCGAGCCGTCGCGCCAAGAGATCCAGGGGATCCTCGCGCAGTTCGACGCCAAGATCAACCAGATGCAGGACTACCCGGCCAAGGACGTGATCAACGCGCTCACCAAGTTAGCCGAGCGCGTGGAGTACGCGCCAGAGATTGTTAGCTTTCTTGAAACCAAGATCCACCGGGTAAATGACCATGCCTGCCCGCTCGCCATGTTCTCTCTATTGCTCTTGTGTGTGTGTGTGTTCGTGTGCGTGTGCGTTTGGGTGAATATGTCATGGTCGGTGGCTTTTCCCCCACGTCTGGTTCCGCCTCTTGGTCGCGATGACCGCGCCACTCGTGGGCGCAAGTCGTGCGTGTGAGACAGTCGATTCGTGGGCGATTCTTAGTCGACCCGTCGATCGATAGACGCGTCTCGGCGAGGGACCCGTGTGGGGAAACCGACGTGGGGAAAACCACGGCCTGAACTCCCAACGCATGCGCCACCTGCATCGCGCACAGCGTGTATCGTGTAGAGGTGCTTTACTGACAGACTATTGTGGGATGTAAATTGTGCAGGTACCGCCAAACTACAAACTGCCGATCTTTTATTTGACCGACTCGATCTTGAAGAACGTGCGCGGCCCCTACGGCGGACTATTGGCGCGCAAGATTGCCCCTCTCTACTGCAACTGCGTCAAGCAGGTACGAAGACACTCTCGTTCCCTCGAATAGGCGTATGGCGACTCACGATCTGCTCCGTGTTGTGTGTTGTAGGTGTCGGGTAAGGACCTCCGCCGCTTTGTCCACGTTTTAAACACGTGGGATCAGACTCGCATCTTCCCGGTCGATGCGTTGTCTCAGATGCGCGCTGCTGCGAACCGAGCTATGGAAGCTGCGGGGGAACCGGCCACCGCTGTCGTGCAACCGTCCGTGACGTTTGCGAACGAGCCACCTCCGCCGCGTCTCGCGGCTCCTGCAGCTGCGCCGCAGCCCCAGCAAAAGCAGCACGACATGGAGCTGCGATCGCTGCTCACGCACATGCAGAACGACATGGGCATCCACCCGACGGAGCACTTGTCGCTCGAGCAAGTGCGCGTGCAGAACCCGGAATGGTATAATCAATTGGTTGAATACCATGCGGCATCTAAGCAACCCGCTCTGGAAACTGTTCCCCCTGTGAATAATGCAATGCCGCCGCAACCAGTGCAGCCGCAGCGGGCAGGAACAGGTCTTCTCCCCGTGCCTGCAGGTCCACCAGTGCAAGTTCCGCCTCCTCAGCCTGTTCGTCCAGCTCCAAGACAGCCACGGCGCTCGCGTTTCTCCGACGTCCCGCCGCCGGGAGTGCTCCCACAGCCTGTCGGACATGCGCCACCCCAGCAACCAGCCAAGTCTGCAAACGTTGCGCATCTGATGGATTTGCTGAACCGCAAGAAGACCGCGCCGCCGCCCACGGGCCCTCAGCCAATGATACTCACGAACGAGCACCCGCGTGGCTCAACACCAAATGCTGCTGCCGTCATGTCGATCTTGCAGAAGCTCAAGGGTTTGAACGGTCAAGCTGCTCAGCCAACCCAGGGCACGCCAACGCAGGCGTCCGCTACGATGCCGACTGGAAATGACGGCTCGGCTTCCAAGATGTGGTTCAGCGACAAGATTGTCGCCCACAAGGATCGTGTGGAATCCAATGTACAGAAGCTGTATGCGGCTCTTCCTCTCGTGTGTCGTGAAAGTGGATTGCGCTTCAAGGAACAGGAGAAGCTGAACGCCCACCTGGATTTTCTGTTCCAGTACAATCGCTCGCAGAAGGAGCGCGGGAAAGGGGGCGTCTCGCGATCGTGGTACCCGGATGAAGACCAGTGGGCGATGGACTATTCCGGTGAAGTGGCCCCCCGTGAGGCGACAAGCAGTTCTTTCTTCGACCGCAAGAACGAAGTGGAGGAGGAGACAACGGACCAGTTTGAGACAGCGCGGGTGCCTGTCGACGAAGGCGTGACGCATTGCCGAATCTGCGGGTACGTGCCGGCCACACGGAAACACTTGGTTTGGTTGATAAGTCTGACGATATTGATGTGCTGGTGTGGTGTAGCGAGAACTTTGTGAAGAGTTGGGATGAAGAAGAAGAGGATTGGATGTACACGAACGCAGTATACGGGACCATCCACAACCCGGACGGAGCAGAGCAGAAGACGATTTTCCACAAGTACTGCTACGATACCGTCATGGCAAATTCGAAGCACATCACTCCGGAGCATTTGATCCCCGGCACGCCACAGAGCTTGAAGTCCGGAGGATCGTCGTTGACGGCCGATATCGGAGGTGTCAAGCGAAACCTGAACGAGGTACGAAAATGCTCCCGCAAGTCGGTTTTGATACAATCCTGTCTTTGGCATACTGACCGTGATATTGCCGTGCCCCCTTTTCAGGAATCGGACAGCGACGATGAGGACGACATGAAGCGGATAAAGAGGGAATGAGCTGGTCAAGTTCGAGGCGAGGGGTACGCGCCGAGGATGTGACAAATGCTAGCACGATAGTATTTAAACGACAGAAATTACTGTTGTTGTGTTTCACCCCGTTCGACTCCTCTCACCGCACGTAGCTTGTAGCTCAGCACAATCGCAGGCAGCTGTAGCGAAAACAAACAAACCTCTACAACTTCCGTAGTATGCATAGCTGTAACGCGGGATACTCTGAATTGTCTCTAGTGCTGCGTTTTCTGTCTATGCGTCGTAAAATCCAGGACACAGTTCGTCCGGCTCGATCTCGGTGAGCGATTCCATCGAGTAGTATGACCGTTCATGAAACTCGACCGGATCGTCCTCGTCCGGAGGTAGTCCACAGGTATCTGGGGCAGCCCCGTACGATGCTAGGCGTGCGATTGCGCGGTCGAGCCAGACGGGCACAGACGCCGAGCCTTCTTTGCCGTACACAGTGTGTCGCACCCGCTTGAGCGACGAGAGACCGATCCCGCCAGTCTCAAGCTTGCTTTCCTTACTGTCGATCACAAGCAAGTGGCGTTCCAGAGGCGTTGGTATCAGAACGGTCAGTGTCATCGCACTCGCGATCAGCAACGGCGCGCTCTTGGACTTCTTGCACAGTTGGCAGATCGGCAAGTGACCATCGAGCTCGAGCACGTGAGCTCGCGCAGGTTTGGGGCGCGCGAGCACGCAAAAGCACTCGAGAGCGGCGATGAGCGCATCCTCGTCGTTGTCGTATCGTTTGCTGCGCCCAATCACGTAGAGCAGAACCTGGATGCCATTCTGGGCGGCTGCTCGACCCGTGTTCAAAGGGCTGAGGTGGCACATCCCGCTCAGCGCCACCGCCGCGGCCTCCAGGACCAGCGGGTCGGTCGAGTCGACCAGATTTTGCAGCAAAAACGTCATGGCGTCACCGTAGCCGATCGAGAGCTGGCTCACCGACGTGTACGCAAGGTTGCCGACTCCGATCGCACACGCGCGAACCAGTGCGCGGCTCTTAGCCAGACACTCGGCGGTCAGTCGCTTGGCCAGCCAGGCGTCGGCCTCGGCCGTCAAGATCGCGCTCTGGTTCACGACGTGGTTGTACGCGAGATTCCCGAGCAGCTTTGCGGCCTCGGCCTGCACCCACACGTCTGTGCTCTCTCGCAGGTAGCGCACGACGATTGGGACAAAGTGAAAATTCACGATTTGCGCGCGGATGATCTCCGAGTCTATCAAGACGGAAAGAGTTGATATGTCAGTCGAAGGGGCCACTTTCAACAGCAGCACTGCATCTCAGTCAAGTGGTGTGCGTACCGTGAGAGAGGTTCACCAACGCCGAGAGAGCGAACCGCTGGAGCTCAGGGATGGTCTCGATGGGCACTTTCTCTAATCGCTCTGTGTCGAGCAACGCGTCGTCGCCGCGATCGTCCTCGGGCGAGAGCGAGCTCCGCGCAAACGCCCCCGGTACCAGCATATAGATGAGGAATCGTACGGTGTTCTTCGCAGCCAGTACACGTTTGTTGGGCACGAAGCTGCTGAGCGCGGCGCACAGCCGCGCGGCCTCGGTGAGCACGCGCTGGTTGCGGACCTTCTCGAGAATGTGCGCAAGCGGCGCGGCAGCACCAGCTTTGACGATCTCTTCCTTGACGTTAACGACGGCGTCGCCTCGTGCCGTGGAGATTGCCTGTGGGTTGTACCGGCTCACGCGCTTGGGTTTATGGTAGATGGCCAAGTGTACGAGCGCGAGCAGCACAGAGCCTGTGACCACATCGCTGAAGTTCTCTCGTAGCAAATGCACGAGAAACGGCAGCACCCCGGCTTGCGCGGCCTTGGGCGCCGTTCGCGCCGGAAGCAACGCGATGCTCTGGGCAAACTTGGCCAGTGCGTCTTCGAGCGACTCTACAGGCGGCTCTCGTTCGCTCATCGGCGGCTGCTGCGACCTACTCGAAGTCGTGGACTCCTCGGTGAACTTGGTGCGCCACCGCTTCTGCGCCTCCTTGTCGTTTTTCTCCTGGTCGAGCTCGCGCTGAAGCCCGTCGACGTTTTGCTTCCACAGCGCTCGCTCGCACTCGACCGCCTCCTGCTCGCGGTGCATTTCCTCCCGCTTAGTGGTTTGGAGCTGCTGCGATAGATCGTGGATCCGCACTTGAAGCCTTCGGAAACGAAGAAGACAGAGGAACGAATGAGATCTTTTGAAAGACTGGGTCCATCATGACACCGCAAGCCAACGTACTACGCACTTGTGGGTCTGCGACTCGAGATCTTGGATCTGTGCCATGAGCTTGAGCTCGATCGCATCTTTGTCTTGTTGCAGATCCACGACCTGACGCGAGAGCTCGAGCTCCTTGGGCGTTGGCACGTGCGGGTACTCCTGCTCGACGCAATCCCCACGTTAGAGACTCACGCCTCTCCCATTAAGCCATTGCTGATCCAGACGCGCACGCACCACGTCCTTGGGCGCCGGCACGCCGCTCAGGGTCTTCATCTCGTTTCTTCCCGGCCGCGCTGATCCTCTCGAACCGAACCGCGCGTCACAGAGGAAGAGGAAAGAGGAGGAAGAGGAAAGGAGATGAAGATGGTCAGTCAGCTGGTGACGTTGAAGTGTATTTTCACACAAAGATCTGGGTTAAAAAATACGACAGAGAGCAGCTCAACGACTCGACGACGCCTTGAAGCTATCTTGGGACCAACTTTCGTGGTTGCTGCCAGTCGTGTTCTTCCTCTCTTCCTCCAGCTTCACGACCAAATTCCGCACACGTTCGGCGCGTCGACCGAATGCTAACTTGAGCCTTGAGTCATTTGCACGCGGGAGCGGTTCTTATCCCGTCGAGCAGATCCTGCTGCGTCTTGATGCCACGCGTGTAAGGAAGCTACCATGATCGACCGAGCGCGTTGAGAATAGCCGCAGCGGCGCCAAATGACGCCGCTATTCCTTTCCTGGGCTGCCTCATCGCCCACCGCACTCACCTGCCATTCCTGAACTGGAATCCTTCGTTCTACACGGCCGCGTCGACCGCCACGACCTTCTCCGTCTCGTAAACATGCGGCTCTTCCGGCGCGCAATCACGACCGCCAAAGTGCGCAAGCGCTCGGCGCGCGCGCTGCCGCCGGCCACGGGCATGGGCATGACGCGGCACCACGCGTCGCGGAAAGACCTCGTGGGCTCGGTCGTGCAGCAGTTCCACGCCATGTCGATCGACCAGCGGTACCGCGCGGTCGCGCGCGTGCTCCAGCGGAACCGCAACTTCAACGACGACGTCGAGCTCTTCTTCCGCGAGGCCGACAAAGACCGCGACGGCGTGCTCACGCCGCACGAGTTCCGCACGTTCCTCACCTCGCGCTTCAGCCTCAAGGTGCCGCGCTCGCACGCCGAGAACGACGCCACGCAGCGGCCGTCCAACTACCAGCTCAAGCTCGTGATGCTGGGCTCGGCGATCCCGTTCGTGGGCTTTGGCTTTGTCGACAACATCATCATGCTCGCGGCCGGGGACCTCATCGAGGACCACTTCCACGAGGCGCTCCACCTGTCCATGCTCTGCGCGGCCGCCATGGGCAACACGGTCGCCAACGTCGTGGGGCTCAGCCTCGGCGGCGTGATCGAGACGTTCGTGCGGCGCGCGGGCATCCCGGACCCGATGCTCTCGCGCGCGCAGGCGCGCATGAGCATCACGCACTGGTGCAACTTCGTGGCCTCGGCCGGCGGCATCACGCTCGGCTGCATCCTCGGCATGTTCCCGCTGCTGTTCATGAGCCACGAAAAGTACGAGAAGGAGGTCATCGACGCCGAGAAGAAGCGCGTGCTCTCGCTGCTCGCGCAGGAGCGCGCGCTCGACGAAGATGACGATGACGAGGAGGAGGAGGATGAGCTGACCGACCGTCTACGACGGAATCGCGTGACGCCGGTGCTCTCAACGGCGGCTGCTTCCGTCCCTGCAATCGCCACGCGCTCCACCACCAGCGTTCCTGCCGTCGCGTAAGATCAACAAACGAAAGCAAACAGCATAAGAGAACCCTGCTTTTCGTACCTCCTGGTTCTTGCGTCATATTCGTTGGTCGCTCGAGGAGCATTTCCGTTGTTCCGCCCCGCGCCGCTTCGTGTCTTTGCATCCTCATGGCCGATTCCTGTGTCTTGCGAGATGGTTCTATAGACACGCACCTGTAATCACCTCGCCATGGTGTTAAACCGGGGAAATGCTGCATAGAGCTGCAGCACAGCCAAGAACGTAATGATCCACGACGAGATGTGACGAGCGAGAGGCGTTGTGTTAAAACCGCGAGTTCCATTGATGTCCATTCCCCACGCGATCTTCTTCTGCGCTCCATATTCACCGCACGTTTTCCCCTCGGAAGGGGTATACTCCTGCCACATGCATGTCCTGGGGTACATATCCCCCATCGTACCCCCATGATTCCCCCTGTTCCACCATATCCACTCAACATATCCACGCACATACAAAGATAGACCTGGGCCACCTGTCGCCTCTGCCCTCTGGGCCCTTCATCCCGTCCTCCCGCATCTTGTCACGGGCCCCACAATTTCGATTGGTCGCCGTCTCGCTCGTTCCCATGGACCACCCATTTGCCATGCCATGCACACCCCATCCCCTTCATCCACGTTTGACACGCATACTCATACACACACAGTCCCTGGTGGCATAGACCCAGCCCCATTCGCCCTCTCACCTTCTGTGCGTCAATATCGGCAGGCGGATGCGCCGACGTCATCCACCCATTCCCCACTTCTCGTTTAGACGTGATCCCAGGCCACCACGGCGGATTGGATTGTGGCTGTGTATCCAGTTCGAGCTCGCTGGTCTAAAGCGACAGGGGCGAAACCGCACTTCCGGCGTGGATTCGATGACCACGTCGACGGAGCCAATCAGAACGGGCGGCCCACGCGACATGCATGCTCTTCCACAGGAGGTACACCGCCCAACCACTCTTACGACAGAATCGATTTAGACATGGTATATGTTTTCACAACTGTCTGACGTCAGCACCGTTTGTGCTCGTCAAAGCGTGGGGGGGACGACGTGGTCCTGTGGTCCGCGTCGGCCCTCCCCTCCCCTCCCCTCCTCTCTCACCCCCCGCTCCGCTCCGCCGCTTGTGCTTTCCCTCCGCCCTCATTCGGAAATCCCCAATCCAGTCACCAAGCCTCCTCCTCTATCTCTCAAGATGATCCCCGCCGCCCGCCCCTCGACCCTCAAGCGCTGGCTCGGTGACAAGGGCACCTACCCGGTGCTCGTCACGTGCGTCGTGGCCTCGGGCCTCTGCACGTTCCACTGCGTGCGCTACCTCACCGGCCACCCGGACGTGAACTGGAGCAAGGCCTCGCGCACCAACACGCTCAAGTACGACGAGGACGTCGGCGCCAACTGGCAGTCGCACCGCCGCTGGTTCGCGACCCGCCACGAGAACGTCGTCAACAAGTCCAAGGGCCTGTAAGCGAATCAATTCCACCGCGAGACGCCTCGACCCGCGTGCCGATTCGGAGGCCGAGGACTCGCTCCTCGCCGCCTCTGCTCCCGTGCGCGCTCGATGCGCTGTTCCATTAGTTATGTGCATATTTCAGCGGACGCGTCGCGCTTTGCCCGAGTGGAGTCCGGCTTGCCCCCGCAGGCATCCCCCTGTAGGGCGCGTGAGGTCCACAACGGAAGTGTTTGACGCCTCGTTAAAATAGACTAAATACACACACAAAACACACCACAACATCCATGTTCCGCATCGAACATGACAGATGCAAGCTGCACTACTGGATTGTGCCTTGGTGCCCCTGCGACGACGACAGGCGGCATTTACCTGAAAAGTGCAAAGAACGCCATGCTCGTCGACGATTCCGCCAGGAACATGCAGTCAACAGACGTCCCCCCCATGGGGTATAATTTCAATGAACACTGTAGCTTCATGCTGTCGTTCCCTCGCTTGAGTGGCACAGGTTTCCACTCCGTGAACCGACGCGGGGGAAATGGGAACTCTCGGTGCGAAAGGAAACATGATGCCCCCGCGATCGCGATAAACGTACGCAAATGACGAAGAAGCACAAGCGATCTCCGTACGAGGAGCCGCACGAGGACTCCGTCTCGGCGGCGTCCGCGAAGGCGGCCAAGCTGCCGCGCGGCGGCCCCCTCCACGCGCCTCGGAAACCGCTGTTTCCGGAGTGCGCCGCGCGACTTGATGCCAGCAGCAACAACGATCTCAATGGCGCTGCGCCGAGTTCAGGGGGTGGCGATAAGCGCATGAGCATTGGAGAGCTCGAGCAGAAGAAGATGCTGCTGCCGTACTTAGACAAGATCGAGTACATCAACGTCCAGCTGCGGCAGCGCGGGTTGCTGCCGGACGACTCGGCACAGGCGCCGACGTTGCCGCAAAGCTCCTCCGTCGGCACTGGGCCCACGGCGAGTTCCGATTTCATGTCACGAGATGCGAGTTCTCTTCCGTCGAAGGAGAAGCCGCTCGTGAAGCTCACGAAGCCACGGGAGACGGAGGCAGACGCGACCCGCAAGAGCCGAAATCAAGACACCACGCCGCATCGCGTGACGCGACAGCGGTCCGAAAGCCAACTCACCGCTCCGGCAGAAGACGCGCCAGTGGTCAAGCGCACGGAGATCGCGACCGACACGCTGCGGCTCCGGTACCCGCGGCTGTTCAACGCCATCGACCGCTCTCGACTGGCCGTCATTTCGCCCCGGATACGACCGATCAACTGGCTGCTTCGCCTGATTGAAGAAGTGTACGATGAACTGACGGAGATGTTTCTTCTCGGAGCCACCAACGTCACGGCTCCGGGGTCTCTCGACGGCTCGCCGAGACCGGAGGTCATGGAGCCGGCTGGTCAGTTCTCTCCGTCACCGTCCCGATTGTTCCAACCCAGACTCGTGATGCCGCTGCTCGTCCGCAAGCACATCGAAAACACGCTCGGACTACCCCATCTTGCAGACCAGGAGAGTCTCGACTTGCTATACAATGTCGAAGCGACAGTTGAGACGTTCGCGTCAGTTGCCATGTTCTCAATGTTTGTGCGCGAGATCTACGACGAGGACACGCTGCTCTTCTACCTGTTTGTCCGTCTCGTCGTACAGCGCGAGTTTGATCTGCAGCTCAAGGCGAAGGCTAAAGTTGCGCACTCGTCACTGACTGGGAAGAAATTCATCGCGGGCGATGTGGTACGCCTCGTGGCGCACCCGCTTGTTCCAGACGGTTCCAAGACCGTCGTGCTCACGCGAGCGGGATGCGAACAAGTGTGGAAGCGCGTTTTCATGCACGAAGCAAGCATGAAGAGAGACGTTGTTCAACAAACCGGAAGTCGGACGCCAGCGACACCGGTAGTGCTCGGCCACTACGTCACGACGGAGCGAATGACCGAAATGTTCAATGCCCACGACGAGGTGGCGGTCGAGCACCTACTCGTCTGGACCGTCGATGCGTTCAGAAAAGTCGCGGAAGATATAGTCGCCCAGTTCAAGTTCAAGGACGACGGTGAGCTTGCGTTGCTGGGACTCGAACTTCTCGCGTTGTTCAACAAATTTGACATCACCTCGTCGTTTGCGCCAGATTAGGTGAGTCCCTTCGCGGACTTATTCGCCTTCGAGAGACAATCTCCAGCGACGTGAAGATCTCGCAGCTCACAACTCGTTTTAGTGAACGCGAACGCAGTCTCCGTAACATGCGAATCGATCTTCTCCGGCTTGAGAGAAGCAATACTGAAGACAACAGGAACCGTACACAAATGCGGTTGTTGCGAAACCAAATTGGACTACTGGAGCAAGAGCTGGAACACATACAAACTCAAATTGCTGCAGCAGAGAGCCTCGTCAACGATGTCTGGAGAGATGTCACGGCGACCTCGCCCACGAAGAGAAAGAGTGCTTCGCATGTGCCACGAGGTGGCGAATTTGTGAGCGCTTGCAAAGAGCTGCCGTCCGTGCTTGGACGATTCGCTGCTCACATCGCCAGGCTTCAAAGAAAGCACGACATTGAAGTCAAAGCTGCTTCGATGCTGGCAAAGCCATGGAAAAAGCAGATGGAGGAGCTTCAGCTACGTATGGTTATCAGAATTCAGCGCGCGTACCGTGCACGGCGGCGAGCGCGGGAGATCAAGCAGAAGGCAAAAGAAGACCTTCACGAGACAATTCGACAGCGTGAGATCCAGAAACAGAACGACTTCCTCGATCGCAAACGCCATGAAGCTCTACAAGAGAAGGACGTTCAGCGGCATCAAGCTCGAATGTTAGCCAAGCAACAGCAAGACAACGCCGCGCGTGGTGCGATCCAACAGAAGCAACAACAGTTGGTCGAGAGGATGCGGCTCGAGCAAATTGCTGAAAGGGATCGCGAACGGAACGCAAAGCTACTAGCTCGGATGCTCCGGATGTGGAAGACGTACGTGAGTACCATCAAGAAGAAACGAGACGCAAACCGCTTATTCATGAAGTTCCAACTCATGCGCTGGAGGCACCACTTTACGGCTTTCAAGCGAATCGATGGCGCTACCCGACTTCTTCAACGGGTTTATCGGCGACGACGCGAAACACTTGCGCTACGGAAGGCTGTACAGATGAAAATGAAGCGCAACAATGTGGCCAAACGCTACCTCCAGAAGATCCAGTCCAGGCAGACACAACGCGTCTTCAACAAGTGGATGGAGTGGGCGACGGATCAGATTCGATTGAAGGCAAACTTCCAAGCTATATTGCAGAGGAGGACGGACGACTGGTTCCAGAGGTGGGTTACTTTCACAACAACGTGGAAGCTGAGACGACTCGATGCCGTCATTCTCGTACAACGCGTGTATCGAGGTCGGTTAGCTCGCCATGTTCTCCAAGCTCAGCGTCTGAGACATGGAAGTACCCAAACAATCCAACGAGTGTACCGTGGGCACTGCGGCCGCGTGATGGCTGCTTCGTGGCGCAAGATCAAGCAGCACCAAGACCTCCACTGCGGACTATTACGGCATCGTATACGCCATCGAGTGCTACGCTTGTGCGTGACCGAGTGGCGCATTTATACCGACCGTGTTCGTCATATTCGACGAATGGCTAAGCGCAGAAGGCAGCGTCTATTGGGCGAGGTACTTGGTGGCTTCGTCACGTTCCGGCGACATAAACGTGAAAAACGCGCAGCATTCTTCAGACGTCAATACGAGAATGCAGTGCTCATCCAGCGTCACTATCGCCGCCATCGCTGCCAAGTTGTGTTCCGAAGATCGCTTGTCTGCCATCGAGCTGTGATAAAAATTCAGCGCGTTTTCAGAGGATTTCAAGGACGCCAGCGAGTGCGCAAGCTGCGGTGGGAGATTGACGCAGCGAAGAAGCTTCAAACAGCTTGGCGACAGCGCCAGGCGTGGCGGTTGGCAGAGAAGACCCGTGCAGAAGGAATTCTTCTTGCTACCTACAAAGGAGACTTTTCCGCCACGCAGCGAGCGATCACAGCCGGCTACTGGTACGTCGTCGATGCAGAGCACAACGGTATTCTTCATATGGCAGCCGCTGCGGGACACAAACGTCTTGTGAAGTTGTGCCTTCGCCACCAAATGGATATCAACGCTGTGAACCTACACGGCCAAACGCCGCTGCACTTGCTCCTGGCAAACATCCCGCCATGTATTGCCGGGTTTGACGAAGATGGAGAGACGCAGCGCATTGTTGACGCGCGAGTTGCACTTGCTGCGTACATGATCGATCACAACGCGTGGCACGAAGCGACTGATGAGCTTGGAGTCACTCCGCTTCTTCTCAGTGCTGCGCTTGGTCAGACAGAGGCCATTGAAATGTTGCTCGAGAAGTGCGCCAACACGGACGCGCGGTCACACGCAGGACTCAATGCTGTCCAGCTCTGTGTGGAAGGCAACCACTATCAGACGCTACGCGTGCTTCTTGCTAGTCAAGGCTTCAATAACGAGGCGAACGCGGAACACACGCTGCGTCTTCTTCATGCATGTGCTGGACGCGGGTTCGTCGACTCTCTGCGTGTTCTTCTGGAACACCTTGCGATTTACGAGTTGGCTCCGAACCAGCTCAATCTGCGTGATGACGATGGATACACACCGCTTATCTACGCCATGAGTAACTCCAACGTGGATGCCGTGCGATGTCTCTTGGAGAGCGGCGCTGATCCCGATGAGAAGGACTTTTTCGGTCGATCACCTCTCCACTTTGCAGTTACCGCTAGTGACGCTGGTTCTCCAGCGATTGTCGAGCTTCTCACTATGTACGACGTAGATGTGAACGTGAAGGACACGGACGGAGACTCCGCTCTCCACACGTGTTGCGACCGTGACTCTCGCGTCGCATGCACGTCGCTCTTGCTGAGGTCGGGCGCGCTCATTGGTGCAAATACGCTTGGCAACCATCCGGGCCACATCGCCGCGCGAAATGGTGCCGTAGAAACCCTCAAGCTGCTCGTCGAATATGGTGCGGACATGAACATCAAGAACTACGAGGGCAAGACGCCTCTCGGTTTGGCTCGCATGTTGGATCAAAAGCCAGTCGTAAGCTACATCAAGCACCACTTTGCAGCTGAGTCAATCTCTCCGGACGATGAAAAAGAACAGTCGACCGAGAACGGGGATGTGGACCACGAAGAGAAGAGCACGGATGAGGTGTACTCGAAGAGGACCCAAGAGCAGTGGGAAGTTGCGCTCAAATCTGCGTATCGGATGGGGACGCTCGCCGAGTGGACCCACTATGTGGATGCCGAGACCGAGTTTTCATTTTTCGCGTGCCAGGTCGGTTCAGAAACCGAAGCTTCGATTCAGTGCACGTGGGATGCACCTGTCGAATTTGACGCGGCTTTGAGTGATATCTGGGAGGTTATGCGAAAAGGCGGCAGCGGCGTCGCGCTCAGGACACGGCTTCCACCTGAACTCGCCGATGATGCGAGTGGTGGAGACAACGGAGTGGTGGACATCTCGCCGAGAACGAGAGCGGGTCTTGGTGTGCAATACCTCTACCTCAACAAACACACAGGAGAGACACGGGCAACTGTACCGCCGATTGACTACAGTCTGCTTCAAGACGTCGTGCAGAACTCGAAACGCCGCCAGCGTCTCCGTCAACGAATCCGCAAGTTCTCAGCGGACACCAGCGCCTCCGCAATGGAGTATATGCGTTTTTTTCACGAGTTTGAAGCTGAGAGTGCGCAGACCCGCGCCGAGACACTAGCTGCCACCACCATTCAACGCCACTTTCGAGCCAAGCGCACAAAGCGCATGGTGCGCACACTGCTCTTGGAAAACAAGTGCGCGATTGACTTACAGCGAGCATTCCGTGGGCGGCAAGCGCGGAAGACGGCTGTGCTTCGACGCCACGAACATGTGTGCGCGACGAAGATCCAGTCCCTTTGGCGTGGTCACAGCGCTCGCAGACTTGAGCAAACCGCTCTGCATCCAGAGCGAGTGCGCCATCGCCATCGACGTCTGTGTGCTGTTAAGATCCAACGCCTCTTTCGAGGCCATCGTGCTCGACTTGTCGCGTACCGTGAGAAGGTCATCCAGAATCACGGGCCACGCGGATATTTTGCGTGGGAACAAGCACGACGTCAAGCCACCGTCAAGCAGAGCTACAAAGTGTGGGACGAAATTGAGCTTCGCGAATTCCCCGGTGTGTACTTTTACTGCCACCAGGTCACAAGATCGTGCGCATGGGAGAAATCCAAGGAGTGGCAGGCGTTCGATTTGGAGCAGTTCCACGAGCGATGCCAGCTCTTCCGCTGGGGGTACACGCAGCAAATGAAGCGGGCGGCGATTTGCTTGCAGAGTCTTTGGCGCGCGCGCCAAGCGCGAATCTCGTTTCGACTCATCATGAAGTCGGTGCAGCTCATGAAGAGCGCTGAGCGCGAGTATCTTGACGACCCGACCAACCTCGTCAAGATGGGCAACTATGTACTGTTCCTCCACGCCATTCTCCACGATTATGATCGCGCGAGGCCCATCTACGGGCGTCTTATGCGAATCATGGCGCAGCGAGGGCCGGACGTGCCGTTCATCCTCTTTTCGTACGCGCTGTTCCTGTATGTGACGCAAGAGGACGACGTCGCGCTTGTCGAGGACATGATCGTGCGCGCGAAAGCACAGGACCGACAACTAATCAAGTACAAGATGGCGTTCCTCGGTTTTTTTCGACAGTCGATGCTGCAGAATCCGCAGGACGGTGAGAGCAACTTGAATTACGCGGCGTGCCTCCAGTGGCTCTTTGAACAATACGACGAATCCATCCCGTACTACCTGCGCGCGATCGCGGCCGATCCGCACAAGAACGGGTCCATGGAGCTGTTTCAAGACATGCTGAATCGCAAGAAGCAGGTCGACAAGGCCAAGCACCCGACGCTGATCGCGAAACCCACTGGAAAGACTGGTCAACGCATGCGCGCGCAAGATGAAGAACTGCTCGCAAAATACGACGCCTTCGAGATATTCCGACGGTGGCAGGTCGAGCAGGCCGAAGAGGATGATCTGCGGCGGCGCCAGCAGTTCGAGTCGGAGAAAGCGGCCGCCGATCGCGTTCAAGCTGCGCGCAAGATCCAGGCGCGATATCGCCGCCGCCAGGCGATGCGCAAGGTCAACCGGCTCAAAGTGGAGCGGCAAATGGCGCTCTCCATGGCTGATTTGGCCGATACAAAAGCTGTCTACGAGCGTGTGCGTCAAGCGTTTGATCAAGTCGCGGCTACACCTGCCGCGACCGTGACCTCCAAATTCAAGTTCCCGAAAGCCAAGAGCTCGGCGCCCACGAAGTCCATGAGCGTCCCCATGGCCCAGCTCGAGGATCTCTTCCGCGCCATGGATCTCAGGCTCTCGCACGATGAGTTCCAAGGCACCGTGGATGCATTCCGCGCACAGTACGGCAAGGCGCAGCATGTGAACGTAATGGACCTGACGAGCTTCGCGCAATCGAACGAGTTCGTCGCCAGCAAACTCAAGGCGAAGAAATCGACTTCGGGCAAAGCGCCATCACAGTGAAGCATGGTGAAGCAAGTGGTAACGTTATACATTTTGGTTTGTTTTGCGGTCAGATGGAGGATATTCTACGTTGAGATCGTTTGGTTGATAATATGGCACAGAGAGTGGGTGGACGTCCAGTCGAATCGGTCGGAATGGGGGTCCGCAACGACTTGAAGACGAGGTTGATAATGACGAACGACGACGACGGAAAGCCACGCCGACGACGTTGCGGATGCTTTTCGGTAGAAGGATGCTGGTTACAACGAGACGCCGCGGACCCACGCGGAGCGGCACGCGTCCTCGCACGAGAAGCGCTTGCCCGGCTCGGGGTGCAGCAGGGACGCCATGAGGAAGATGGCCTGCGGCGACAGCTTGGACGGGAACAGCCACGTGGGGAACGTCACGACGCGGCTTCCGCGACGGCTGCTGGGCGCGCCATTGGGTAGCACGCTCACCGCACCGGACGCCGTGATCTCGAAGGGCTTGTTGGGTGGCTGAGCAGTCATGCGCACAGGCACGGGCGGTGGCTGGCAGTTCGGGTGCACTTGCGCGAGTCGGTACGAGCCCATGACGTCGTCCTCGGTCGGAGTCATGCTCAGCGTAGGCTCGTTCATAGCGGTGTAGGGCGACGGCGACGACGGCGAGGACGAAGACGACGATGACGCGGCTATCCGGATGGCTCCGCTGGCCATGCCTTGGTGATAAATAGACACGTCGTACACGAGCTTGCCCGTCTGCGCGTCACACGGCAGAGAGCGGATCCACTCGCAAAACTTGAGGTACCGCGGGCACGACGGTAGTTCCTTGCCGAAGGGCAGCGAGCCCGCGAGCAGGCCGTACAAGATGACACCGGCCGACCACATGTCGGCCTTGCGGCCGTCGTACCCGTACCGCGCGTTCTGCAACACTTCGGGCGCCACGTAGTGCGGCGAGCCGACGATCGAGTTGAGCCGGCGGAAGCGCGCGGCGGGCGCCACAAAATTGGTCATCATCTCGTCGTCGTCCAGCTCGGGCACGGCGTCAAAGTCGTCGCTCGAGGACGAGGACGACGCCGACGAGAGCGCGGCCACGCCGGCGCCGGCGCCGCCGCTGCTCACGGCCGCGATAAAGTGCGCCGAGAGCCCAAAGTCCGCGATCTTGAGCACGTCCGCGTCGCTGAGCAGCAGGTTCTCGGGCTTGAGGTCGCGGTGGACGATGCCGAGCTGGTGGCAAAAGAGCACGCCCGAGAGCAGCTGCGTGAAGTAGCCGCGCGCGACGGTCTCGTCCACGCCGTTCTCCGAGCGGATGCGGTCGAAGAGCTCGCCGCCGGCCGCGAGCTCGAGCACGAGGA
Organism: Pythium folliculosum; assembly: GCA_023336295.1. NCBI lineage: Eukaryota > Oomycota > Peronosporomycetes > Pythiales > Pythiaceae > Pythium > Pythium folliculosum. Next base: position 23,707 of record JAADWV010000194.1, read on the forward strand.
AGATCGTGCTCTTGGAGGGCTGGATGTACTCGAGCACGTCGAAGAGCTTGAGCACGTTCGCGTGGCCGCCGTGGTCCATCTGGCCCGAGACCGAGTTGCCCGTGAGCTTGTGCATGTGCGCGATCTCGCGGTAGATCGACTTGCGCGACTGGAGAAAGCTCTGGAACTTGTGCGGCAGGCGCGGGAGCGTGTACACGACGTCGCCGAGCTGCACGCGCTCGTCGCGCGGGCGCTCGTCCTGCGACATCATCAGCGTCATCATGAGCTCGTCGTCGTCGTCCGGGTGGCGCGTTGGCCCGCTCGACGACGACGGGCCCAGCGGCGACATGCTCGGGTCGCACGCCGACGGCGCCGGCGCGAACGGCGACGAGGGCAACGACGACGACGCCAACGACGACGAGAACGACGAGAACGACGACGAGAACGACGAGAACGACGACGACGACGCGCTGTGCGGCGACGGACCGCCCTTCATCTCCTCCCCACCGGCGGTCGCCGGCGCGGTCGAGTGTGGCGCCGACGCCGTGGAGCCACTTTCCTCGTCGTCTTCGTCATCAGCGTCCAGACCCCAGAGCGCCACGCACATGTCGAGCGTGAGCTCCTTGAGCGCGGCGGCGCCACCCGCCAGCCGCGCGTCGGCGTAGCAGGCCACGAGCTCGCGCTTGCCGGGCAGCTTGGCCCAGCAGACGTGCTCGCGCGCGAGCGGGCGCGGGCCGTGCGGCACGAAGGGGACGCCCTTTTTCACGAACTCGGCGCGGCGCAGCGCCGCCGGGGAGCTGAGCTTGTAGCCCACGGGGTTGAGCATCTTGACGGCCACGTGGCGCTGGAGGAGCTTGTCGTAGGCCTCGTTCACGACGCCGGCGATGCCGCCGCCGAGGTAGTTGCCCATGACGTAGCGCGCGTCGAGCTTGGGCTCGGCCGCGAGGCTCGCGGAGAACGAGGAGGAGGAGAACGTACTTGCGGCGGAGAACGAAGAGGAGGAAGAAGAGGAGGAGGAGGCGGAGGAGGCGGACGCGCTGGAGGAGGACGAGGAGGAGGAGGAGGAGGCGACGTAGATGGTCTGTCCGTCAAACGCCGCGACCATCACGGGCTTGACGTTCGCCTCGCTCAGCGGCATGTACTTGTACTTGCCCTTGACCATCGTGAGCCCCGCCATGGTGCTATTGGGGGCGGAGAACGAAATGCGGGAGCGGAGAACAAAAAAATGGTGGGCTCGGCTGGTTGTCTCGGGTGGGCGTCGTGCCGAAGAAAACGACGACGAGGAAAACGAAGAAAAAAAAGAAAGCTGCTCGTCGACGACGCCGTGAAGCGGAGCTGGCAGGGGCTGGCGGCAGGCAGTCAGAAAGTGATTCGCGCCGTCCGGAAGCGAGCGAGTTGACACGGATGACAGGCGGCGTTTACTGGAATCCGTCCGGTGATCTGTCCGGAGAAGCGGCCGTCGAGTCCGGAGGGCCGCGCTGCTGGCTGAATAATGGAGTCGCACGCAAGGAGGTCGAGCGCGGCGGCACGAGCGGCGTGGCGCAGGGCGCGGGTGGATGTGTTGATGGAGCGGGGTGTCGCGCCGGCGGAGCGTATGCGCTGCGGGGCGGAGAGAGTTGGTTTCTTCTATGGAGAAGTCGCGCTGCACCGCCGTCGTGGTGGCAAAGCGTTCTGTTTTTTCTTTTTCGCCTGCCTCGCCTGCTGGCTCCGTCGACGGAGAGTGGGCTGTTTTTCCTTTCGCTTTTTTATCCTGCCTGCTGGACGAGCCTCCAGAAGACGTGAGCAATAATCCGCTGGGAAACAACCAGGAGCAAAAAAAGAGGGAGTGATGCACAATCCGACTGTCGTGGCGTCGCCCAACACCCAGCGGCAAAGTGGCTTTTTCGTCCGGATAATCCGTATACCGAACCCAGAATGCGTGCGACCGCGTATACTTTTGTCATGTCTTCCCCTACCCCCTTTCTCAGCGTCCTTTCCTTCTCAGCCTACTGAGATGAGTGAATCACCCAGACAGGTGCTTCAACGTGAGAAACACTCACAAACACACAGTTTGTGCATTCCGCTGGGTTTTTGAGTGTCGTAACGCAACGTCTCACAGCAACGCAACGGATCACGCGCAACATCCGGATGTCCGGATACGAGATCTTACGGAAACCCAATCTAAATCTACTATTTTACAAATCTAACACACGTTGTCCCAAACAACAACGCCATGGGCATCACCAAGATGCCGTCGCTCCTCCTGATGCGGCGACTGCCACGCGCCGTTGCGGCCGCGACGCCGTCGTCGTCGCCATGGCAGCGTGCTGCCACCACTGCCATCGCTGCCACGTCTGCTGCCAGGTTCTCCTCGTTCTCGCACGTCACGCCGGACGGCGCGAGCCCCACGATGGTGGACGTGGGCCACAAGGCCGTCACGCGCCGCTCGGCCACGGCGCGCACGACCATCCGGCTCCCGCCGGCCGTGCTCGCCGAGCTGCGGCGGCTCGGTGGTGGCAGCACCGATGGCACTGATGGCACCGACGGCAGCGAGCTGCGGCTCGTGGGCCCCAAGGGCCCGATCGGCGCCACCGCGATCATCGCCGGCGTGCTGGGCGCCAAGCAGACCAGCACTCTGATCCCGTTCTGCCACCCGCTGCCGCTCGAGGACGTCCAGGTGCGCGTGACGACACCGGCCGCCGACACGATCGCGGTCGAGTGCGAAGTGCGCGTGACCCACAAGACGGGCGTGGAGATGGAGGCGCTCACGGGCGCCAGCGTCGCCGCGCTCTGCGTCTACGACATGTGCAAGGCGCTCTCGCACGACATCGTCATCGAGCGCACCGAGCTCGTGCGCAAGACCGGCGGCAAGCGCGACTTTGACCGCGATCAACAGCAGCCGTCAGCGTAGTGTGTACTTCTGTAACTCCCCCAGCAGTGACGTTTCATACACGTTCCCCCGCGCTGCTCAGTCCTCAAACTCGTCGTACTCGGCCTCGTAGTCGCCGTCCTCGGGCGCCGTCGCTGGGCTGCTGGTGGTGGCCACGGCCGCCGGCGGCGCTGCTGCGATTAGTTTCAGTGCCTTGTCGTCCTCATCAAACGTCTCTTCCATATCGTAGGCGTCGTCCACGTCGTCGGCTGCCGCTGCCGCAGGTGCCGCGGGCTTTTTGGCCTGTGGGGATTCGTCCTCTTCGAACTCGTTGTAGGCATTTTCGTCGTCGTACGCCGTCTCGTCGTCGATCTCGTCCTTTGTGGGCTGCTTGGCCAGTTTCGGCACGCCCGCTGGCGGCGCAGTCGCAGCGGCAGGTACGCGTGGTGTGGTCGTCTCCTCCGCTTCAAAGTCGTCGTACTCGGCATCATCCGTCGCTGGCGACGGCACCGACTCGACAGGGCTCGGTGCTGCCGCCGCTGGTTCCGTTGTCTGAGGCTGAAGCGGCTCCACCCGCGGCGAATCTTCCTCAAACTCGTTCTCGTCGTCCTTATAGAGTGGCTCGTCGTCTTCAGCTTGCGCTGGGGCCGACACCACCACCGGCTCCACCACTGCCACGGGGTCTACCGTCGCTTGTTCGGGCGATGGTGCCTCGTCCCCGAAAGCGTATTCTTGAGCAGGCTCGGAAGTGTCTCCGGCAGGTACTGCATCGACTGCAGCGGCATCCGTGGTAGCCTCATCACGGCCACTAGCGTCCACAACCAGCTCGGCTCGGGGCTCTTCGCTAGCGGTGCTGCCGGCTGGCTCCACTGTCGCTTTGGCACCGGTCGAGAGCGGTGCAGGTTCTTCTGGCACTTCTTCAAGATGGACGGCATCGTCCGGGAAGGTTGCAGCATCAACATCAGTTGGCTCTGCGGCTACTTCAGGTGGTACGATCTCTCCTTCATCAGCCGCAGCGGTCTCTGGCTCCACAGGCTCGTCCACGACAGTAACTTCGACCTGTGCCTGGGCTGGCGTCTCGACAGCGGATGGTTCGTTCGTCGTATCTTCGTCAGTCGGAGTGGCGGCAGAATCGTCAATTGCAGTCACAGTTAGTTCCGGAGATTCAGCATCTGCCTTTTCCACCACAGGAGCCACAACCTCCATAGCCTCAGCAGCCTCAAGTGCCTCAACTGCCTCAACATCAGCAGCAGCCTGAACACGCTCCACAGTCTGCACATTCTCCACCGCCTCCGCACTCTCCACGGCTTCCACGGCCTCAACAGTCTTCGCCAAATCCACAGACTCGTTCTCGACGGCAGTTGCGATGGTAGACTTGAGTTCGAGCTCACTCGCCGCCTCCTTGGCGTGTGTATCCACTGCGGCTTGCTTCTTCTCCTCATGCTGGGTTGGTAACTCGCTCATATCGCCGTTCGAAAGTTGTTCCAGTTCGGCAGTGCTTTCCGGTGACACGTCAGCAACGTTAGTGTCCTCGATTGCACCAGCAGACGACTCACTCGCGCTTGCGCTCAGTTCCCCAACGTCAGCAACCGATGGTACCGGATCGGCTTCCGACGACGTCAAAGTAGAAGGTTCCACTGCGGTTTGTTCCTCATGGAGCTCCGCAAGGGGCTCAGATGAATCCGCATCAGCTTCATCCGTTGGAGAGACCGTGTCTCGGTCAACGACTTCCGGTGACGCAGTTTCCGCGAGATCGCTCTGCGCAGCATCGTCTGTGGGCTTCACGGACTCTGATGCGTCGGGTACGTCTAGAGTAGCACCTTCTTCGACGGTGACGTCAGCTTTAACAACAGTTTCTTCCCCTTCGAGGATATCGGGCGCTTGATCAGCCTGCTGCTCCGCAGGCTCCTCAACCGCCGATGACGATGGTTCTGCCTCCCCGTCAAGTTCGTCAGAACGAGTATTCTGCGCATCCTCCGCCAACGATGCCACCTCACCTGCTGCATCTTCGACTGGCTCTGTCGTTTCGTTCGGTGGGTTTGCATCCGTAGCTTCATCCACCACCGGCGCATCACTCACTGGTGGCTCGTGCTCTTCGGGACTATTGTGCGGCTCACCAGCGGTGACCTCACCTGGCGCGTCGTCAAAGTCGTCTGCTCCGTAGGCGTCGTCGGGATCGCTCCGCGCGGTCACCGCCACTTGCTCTTCCGGTCCAGGTTTCGTTTCGTCGACGTCCAGTGTAGTTGTGGGCTCTGGAGCTGCGCTCTCGACGGGTTCCTGTGGAAGTTTGGCTGGCGATTCGTGTAGTGCAGACTCCTTCGGAATAGCTGACTCCAGAACCTGTTCATCGTCTACATCCTTGGAAGAGCCAGGTGTTGCTTCTTCCACCGCATCAGGCGTGTCTGAATTCTCGAGAGGTACTCCTTGGTCGGCAGTCTGTGTAACGCCCTCAGTAGCGACTGGTTCGTCCGACGGGGTGCCTAGCAAATCGTCCACATCTCGCATCAAGGCCTCGTCGTCGTCGGCTGGGGACTCTAATGGCGATTCGCTTGCTTGCTCCTTCTCTCCTTCGCCCTCTGTTGCCAAAACCACGTCTTCCTGAGGAGAAGTTGTGTCGGCTTCAGTCACGCCAACGGCCACCTCGTCGATACTATGGGGTTCCTCAGCAGCAACCTCGTCGTCAAACTCCGCGTCGTCAGCGTATGCGTCCGCAGTGGTTGGTCTCACTTCACCACTTTGGGCTAGCGTCAGGGAGGTGCCTTCTTCTTGGGCAGCCGGCATCTCGACCGTGTCCTCACCCGAATCCCTCTCCGGCCGACTCTGCTCGGCAGGATCGGGCTCATTCACTTCAATCTCTAAAGACGGCGTTTCGCCCGCGCGTGGGGTCTCTCCATCGAACCCATCATCGTCATACGTAGCCGCAGTTGCTGGACGAGAGTTCGTGGTAGACGATGGGACATCTTCATCATGCTGCTCAGCCGAGCTTGTATCTTCTTGGACTGCCGGAGGTAGCTCCTGGTCTCCATCAGTAGAAGTCGCGCCGAGGATACCACTTTCGTCATTGCTGTGAGCGGGTAAATCGTCCGGTGAAGGTACAGAATCCACCGCCGCTGCTGCCTCCTCCGCGTGTGCTTCGCTTTCCGGCGCGACAGAGGCATCGATAGGTTCAGGTTTGGCCACGTCTTCATCTCCGCGAGTCTCTATAGGCATTATAGATTCCCCGATGACTGTGCCACGCGCTTGGTCTCCACCACCGACCTCTGCCACTTCGTCAGTTGAGGGTGGTATCCGATCATGGGCGGAGCTTTGAGAGTCTGCCTCAAGTTTGGCGTTGTCACTAACCCCAACTGCGGATTCGTCGCTGGCTTCGAGCATTTTTTCCTGATCAGCATAATCAACAGCACCTTCTGTGGTCAAAGGATCCGAATCTTGGGCTGGAGAGACCCCGTCGGCAGCGGCGTTCCCACCAAGTTCTGGCACAATCTCGACAACCACAGGTGTTTCTACTTCAGGTTGAGGCGAGTCAACATCGGCGACGCCACTGACTGGAGGTGGTGTTGATTCATCATCAAATGCTGAGTCGTCCGCATATCCGTCGTCCGCATACGCGTCGTCCGCATACACGTCTGGCGTTGCTTGCCGATCCACCTCGGACACTGCCAGCTCATCAGGCATCACTCCTTGTTGTTGACTGGGATCACGTGTAGGGTCTGCCGACGGCTCTGGTTGTTGGTCACTCGTCGAGATAGGTTCCTGAGGAGCCTCCTCTGCGTTCACTTCCGTGGCAACCACTGCTTCGTCGCTGTTCTTGACTCTTACTTCTCCATCTTCAGCGAAATCGGCGTCATCGTAGACGTCAGGTGTCGTCGTGCGCTCTCCCGCGGGCGCTGGCGGCAAGGCTTCCTCAGCGTCAGACTGGAGCGCATCGCTCGTGGTTTCCACAGGTTCTTCCACCGTAGCTACATAAGCTGGCTTATTGATGGTTTGTTGTTCATTTACTGGACCAACGTCGTCGCCATCTCCAACGTGAGTGATGCTGCTAGAAGTCTCTGCTGAAGGCTCTGGCGGGCTCTCCTCTGCTGCCAACGCGTCGTTCGATTCGAATGCAGGTACAGTGTCTGCATCGTCGTCTCCGACCCCCAGCTGCTGATCTGGCTCAGTGTGTGCGGTAGGAACAGTATCTTCACTTACCGAGGTTTGGGAACCATCTTCAACTTCTCCACGAGTCGGAACGGCATCAGCCTCACTTTCCAATGTGCTAGCACCATCTGCGACTTCAGCCGACCCATGGGTTGGTGCGGAGTCGTGCGCTTCTGCCAGCTCCTCGCCCGCAGGGACTGATTCATCTCCAGCAAAATCTGCATCACCGTAATCGTCCTCGTTATCTTGTGATAATTCGGCTTGGGTGTCTGGTTGCGTTTCTTCTACCAGTGGCTCACCCACGGACGGCTCGGGTTCTGAGACCAGTGGCACTTCGACATGTTCCGTGCTCTCCTGCTCTTGAGCGACACCCACCTCGTTTTCTGGCTCAAGAAGAGGTGTTGCAACCGTAAACGGCGCATCGATAGCTGGGTTCTCACCAGTCGTAGCTTCGTCGTCTTGAGCTTTATCCACAATCGCATCACCTTCCGCATTCTCTGTGGCATCATCAAAGTCCTCGTCAGCGTAGGAAACATCCGTCTGACGACTCTCTGGTCGATCGGTTTCTCCAGGTGTTGGAGCACGCTGGTCTTCTTGCGCATCCGTGTCGGCTGTGATTTCATCCACCGGCTTTGATGATGGCTGATCGTCCGACACCCCATCTTGGTGACGCTGTTCAAGCTGCTCCTCAGAGCACTCGGACGTAACTCCACCTTGTTCCTCAGCCGGCACTACCGATGGTTCCTGCTCATCGACGGATGCCACAGCAACTACCTGAGTAGCCTCTGCATCTGACTCTTGGACAACCACGCTCGGTTCTGCTTGGGCTACGAATGTCGTCTCATTACTTGGTAATGGGGTTTCGAGATTTTGGTCAGCCTCCTCTGGTGCTTCAACGTCAGCTTGATTAGTCTCATCGGGCTGCTCATTAGACGTTGCGGCAGCTTCCACAGCAGTAACACTTGTTGCTGGTACATCTACAGACGCCTCACCCTGAGGTACGCTGATCGGCTCAGGCACATTCGACGCAGGCGCTTCAGCAGTCTCCACAACAGGCGCGTCTACTTTAATCACAGCCTCGGTCGCCACAGAAAACTCCGTGACTTGGGCTGTGAGGCTCATCAGAGCCTCAAACGATACACCATTGTCCATTTCAGCACCGGCGTCCGCACCGTCGTCGTCCAAGGTATGTGGTCCGTTATCGAGGTCATCAAAGTCATTGTACTCGTCTGCGTACAAATCATCAGCCGCTGAAGATGCCACTACCGCTGCCTCTTTAACTGCAGCTTCTACTGCGTTCGTCTCAGAAGCAGCCGCATCGCTCGGCGCCGTCGCTGTCTGCTCAACCGTGGTCGGCTCTTCAGTAGCCTCTGATGCGGCGACCTCTCTGGCGTCCGGAGTACTGTCCGTTGAGGGCACAGACTCGGCTGATGCGGTCGTTTGATTAGGCTCCGATGCATCAGCTGGTGCTGAATCAACCACCTCATCAGCGACTTTCGAAGTTTCAACAGATGCACCTTCAACTGCGATTGCTGTCGGTTGTTCTTTCGTTTCGTCGTCGATTGCCTGCGAGGAAGACGCGTCGTCTGGAGCCACACTTCCACCACTGACCGTGTTGTCGCTGCTCTTGCCGGCGGCCATGGACGCAGCCACACTCACAACAGCTGCCGTCGCTGCAGCCACTGCTGCTACTGCGCCAACTTGAGACGGTTTTACAGCCTTGGCGCTGGCCGCTGGTTTCACGGTCGACGCAGGTTTGCTCGCGGGCTTACTGCTTGGCGCTGGGGCACTCGCTCTCATCGGAGTAGACATGGGGATCGCTGCTGAGCGAGCAGGTGTAGCTGCGTGGGGTTTTGTACCCTTGGATGGCGCGACTGGTTTGCTCGCGATTGCAGGTGTTGGGACTGGTGCCGCAACTGGTTTCTTGACTGGAGCTGACTTTGGAGCGGCCGCCGGAGGCTTCTTCGCAACGGTAGTGTCGGGCGTGGAAGCTGTAGCGGCAGCCTCCCCTACCGGCGCACTCGACTTCAGCGATGCTGGAGCAACGCGAGATGTTGCAGCCACCGCAGGCGGCGGTTGCTTCTTCTTGGTGCTTGCGGACTGCACTGGCTCCGGTCGCGTGGTCGTTTTCATTGGCGAATTATATGCTTCCGAAGCGAGTGACACGGTACTTGACTGCGCGAGAGACGACTTTGCTTTGTCGATCATCTTGTGCAACTTCTCAGCAAAGCTCAGACGCTCGCGTTCTTGCGCTGCGTCCCTTGCTTCGGAGCTAGACTTTGCGGAGGCTTCAATCTCATCCTTGAACAGCTGGACAGCGTACGAGTTGAGGGACTCTGTGGATGTGTTAGAGCCCATGCCATTGTCTCGTGAGGCTACCTTCGTCCGCGGTGCTGGCCTATTGTTACTGGGCTTGGTTGTAGTCTTCGATCGAGACGAACTCGCGCCCTGTCGATTGGTCTTTGGCGATACAACAATCGGCGAGGCCAAGCCCGCGGACGATGTGGCTGCTTGTGCGTTTTCTAGTTTCAAGTGGAACGACGATGATCGCGGCGTCTTCACATCACCATCCTGCTTCTTAATTGCCTTCGTTGTCGCGTGCGCCTGCTGCCGCCGCAACGTTGCTGGAGACTGCTGCTCATCATCTGTACCCAAGCCGGCGCCAACCTCACCACCGCTTGATCGAACCTTGCGTGCTTCGCCTATCGAACCTTTTACTGCACGCTTCTCCGACCGGCTCGACAGCGGCTTTGCGTCTTGCAACATGACTGGTTTCACAGGAGACGCCCACGAGATCCCCTCGCTGGCAGCCGATGCTGACACGATGTGCGTCTTCAGTTGCCTTCGTTTGATTCCGTGCGTTCTCACACTGTGGTCGTTCGGATGAGTCGAATGCATCGCACTTTTCGCGTCGACTCCGTAGGTCTCAAAGAGCAGGTTTGTTCGCTCGTCTTTGACAAGCCGCTTCTTGTCGCTTGTCATCGCCCCGTGGGTGTCCAGTATCACGAGCGGACTTCCGAGTTGATTTCGCTGCTGCAGCTGCTGGTGATACGCAGCTGCAGACGGCGACGGCGCGCCACCAGCATCGCCAAACGGCCGGATATTGGGCGGTAAGTGCGGTGCCTTTCCGATCGGTGATGTGTATTTCGAGAAGGACAGTGCGTCTCGAGCATTAGCCGTGACCGCTCCGATTTGTTGGTGGTGTGTTGGAGACGGGAATCCATTCATCGAACTGACGCCACTTCTCTGCGAATGGGGGGGCTTGCGTTTGCCGCTACTGCTCTTCGCGTTCCCACTAGCTTTCCCGCCTGCTTTTCGCTGCTGGGACAGCCGCTGGTTGCGGAGATCCTCCATGGAGCTGGATTCGCCCAAAACGGTATGTGCTGCGTGTTGCACGCGCTTGTGCGGCGACGACTGGTCCATGCTGCACATCGCGATCTCCCTGGACGCGCTCGCGGCGTACTTTTGAATACCCGGTTCCATCGGAAACTTGGCCATCACCGTAGACAGCTCGCTGAGCCCGCTAAGGTCAAGAACCATTTGGGCTGCGTGACGGTGGCACGATGCGAGGCACATGAGCAGAGTACCTGCGGCACAGCAGGCCTTCTTGTCCTCAAACGACAGCGCCTGGCGGAGCAAAAACAGCAGCAGCGACACTGGCGACAAGTCGCTGAGCCCTGGGCCCGAGATGCCGTCTCCGCACAGCGCCTCGATGGTTGTCTTGTCGCCGAGTTCGCACAGCTCGAGCAGCACTTCGCACGCATAGTAGTGTACTTGGCGGGTATGGACGCTGTACGACTTGTGGAAGATGATGGTCGCGAGCACGAGATGCGAGACCCGGTTCTCGAGCAGCGCAGCCAGCCCAGCGTGGACGCGCGTAAACACCGCGAGCGCGCCGCAGGCCGACGCCTGTAGGATCGCGTCTTCCAGGAACTTGCGCATCGCAATGGTCACGAGGTCGACGATGCCGTTTCGGAGAAAAAAGTGCGTGCTCTTGCCGCACAAAAAGCAGAGGCGGCGCAGCAGAACAAACCCGTAGCACTGGATGACCGCGTGCGTGTGGTGCTGCTTGAGAATGTCCATCAGCAGCCCTTCGCCTCCGCGCGAGTGCACGAGATCCGCCGTCGCCTGTGGGAACGCGCGCATCTGCTTCACCAGCGTCGACAGCAGCGTCTTCGTCGCCACGGCGTCGCCCGAGCAGGTCTCCAGGCGCTCCATGGTCGCCATGATGTTGGCGTACTCGTCGACCACGCCGCCGTTGGCGTCGGCAAAGGCCAACGCGCTGGCCGCAGTGGATGGCTGCTCATCCGATGGCGGCGAAGATCCGACTTTCGGTTTCCGTCTGTCGCTCTGCGACGGCTGAGCGAGGTCCTCTCCGAGATTTGCGTGTTCCCTTGGAGGTGAAGGAACCGGAGCTGCCTCTTCCGGCGCGGCTTCCTCGACAAATGATCCCTCGTTAGACGCGTTCTCAGCTGCCGCAGGATGTGTCTCTTCCGTGTCGGCCTCCTCTTGGCTGGCATTCTCCACGGCTGTGGCGGGCCGATCATCGACGAGCGCATTCTCGATCGCAGCCGGTACATCCTCCTGCTCTATCGTCTCGGGCTCTTGCTCGGACAGCGCTTCGTCCGCCGTGTCGTCCTCGGCGGCAACCACCAGCGACTCTCGGATGAACGCCATGGGCACGCTCGCCTCCACCTCGCCGTCGTCGTACTCGATCGTGAACGACCCGTCGTCCTGCAGCTCCTGGATCTTGCCGGCGTACCACTCGTCGCCGCCGGCGTAGCGCCCGTACACGCGCGAGCCCGCGCAGAGCGTGCCGAGCGCGTGGACGCGCAGGAACTTGGCCGCGACATTGTGCTCGGCCTCGCCGTCGTCGTACAGCACGTCGAACGCCGCGCCGTCGTCGCGCACTGCCGTGATGAAGCCCGGGTACCACACGTCGTCGCTGTTGCCGTCGTAGAGGCCGTCCACGCGGTCGCCCACGGCGTACCGCCGCGCCATGATAGAGATGGGGAAGAGGCGCGGGCAGCGAAGGTGATGATGATGATGACCCGGACGCCCGGCGCGCGGAGGGTCGGCCGGTGGAAATACTGGCAAACCGGAAACCGATCCATGAAGACCGTGTTGAAGTTTCCGTTACGGAGAATAGAGGAGAATTCCCTTAACGAGATGCGAAAATACGGTAAAGAAGGAACATGGCGCGGAGGAGGAGAAAATGGATGCGCGAGTCGCCGTCATCATAATAAAAAACACAAGTCCCTACTTTTCTCTCTCTCTCACTCCCGACGAAAACGCTCACTCTCGCATGGAGCTTCCGACACTCCCTCTGCTCATCTGTCGGCAACACTTCCCTTTCTTCCAGTCGTCCGCGTGTGGGGAGAAACCGTCACTTCAACGTGGTTGTATTCACAGCGCCATTTGCGCCTGTCGCGCCGCTTTCTCGGCGCGGATGCGTTCGATCAGCTGCATCACTTGCTGCCGGTCGGTTTCTAGCTGGGCCATCCGCCGCTCGACGGGCCAGTCCTGCTCTCGCAGCACGGCCTGCGCGCGCTGCAGCTCCTCTTGGTCCTGCTGGACTTTGCGCGCAATCTTGTCGCGCAAGTAATCGCACTGCGAGACCACGCAGCGCTCGCCGTGTGGCGTCGAGCAGTGCTTGGCATGATAGCAAAGCAACCCCCAGATCCGCGAGCAGTTCGGACAGCTACACGTAAACATGAAACGTTCAGAACAGGCGACCAGGATGCAATCACGAGAAGAGAACAACGCCTCGACGTACCTCTCAATCGGCGAGTGCTTGCGACGCGGCCCGTAGCACCGCACGAAGTGGTCAATACTGGCTTTGATCTTGTGACACCGTCCATCGCACGCCATGCACTGCTTTTGCGGACACGTCGCCGCGTGCCGAAGCGCCTCCTCGTACACGCGGAACTTCTGCTCGTGCGCGGCGCCGGATCCGCCGGGCGGACCGGAAAAGCTGCCGCTCGACAGCCGCCCGCGGAACGAGCCGCTGGTATCCATGTCGACATCCATCGTGTCGGTTGGATGCGTTGGTGGTGGCTACCGCCGTCCGCTTCTTTTCCGGGTGCGTGCGTACGGACGCAAGTCGGTTGGGGTGAGAGAACAAAAGCGCGATCGCGTCCGCTTTGAGATGCGAGGGAACGAATCCGCCGGAGGATTTGGTGACGTGCGCTGCGGAGTGGGAAGGAGCACGGAGACGCGATGGAGACGCTGGACGTGCCCCTTGCACTGGAGCCACGGGAGGAAAGGGGGGAAGCCGGATGTGCGTGCTCCTCTTCCCGTTTCCTGTGTGGGAGACACGAGGGAAATACGTAATGACACAGGCGGGACAGCGGTGAGAGACCATCACTCTTGCTTCCGTCCTCTTCAGAACAGTGACGCAAGGATGGCGTTATTTAGGGGGAAGATGCGTTCCTAACCGACTGTTCAAAACCAAATCGTTAGGAACTCCCGTGACCCAAGCTTCTTCTTGCTGGAACGAAACGGAAACCTCCACATGCAACGCCTTGGCCGCCGCTTCGGGGTGGTGACGACGACTGGGGAAAGGATACGTGTTCGATAGATATGAGGCATCGGCAGCAATGGGCGTGCTAAATGGTCGCTAGATGTATTTCCCTTGAGCGAATAAATACGGCTAAATCTCTATGTTTGTGTGGGCGCGGGGGAGCAAGTGAGTGGCGCTTTCGGAACGAACGGAAAAAACTGGACGCGAAAAGCAAAAGAAAAATGCTGGGCCGGCGAGAGAAAGAGGGCGTTCCCATGCGCGCCTCCTCTATGCCGAGCAGGCGCTCGGCCGCAGCGGCGTGACGTCGTCGTGGGCGACCGGCGTGAGCTGGCAGTGGTGGCGCACGAGCTGCTGGTGCGAGGCGTTGAGCTCCGAGTAGCCTTCGAGGCTGCCCAGCGGGATCGCGCGCACGTGCGGGTAGCACTCGAGGTGGTGCCAGTTGATGCAGACGTAGCCGTTCTTGTGCTGGTAGACGACGCCCACGCGCAGGCGATCGACCTCGATCGTCGAGTCGCACGAGCGGCAGCACGCGTGCGCGCGCCGCGTGCACTCGATGATGTACGTGCCGTCGCGCGTCCACGGCGACTCGATGCTGTCGGCGTTGGTCGGGCTGTCGTGGCTCATGCTTGTTGGTGTTGGGGAAGGCTTGGCTTGTTGGCGAATGAGGAGGGGAGAGGAGGTAACGCGCGCGGGAACAGTTCTACGCTGTCGCGGGGCGGCTCGTCTTCCGTCGGTTCTGCCTGAAGCTCGAGTGGGTTCAGGACGCCTAGTCCACGCTGGGGGAAATTCCACGTCGGTCGAGAACTTCAAGAAAGTTGGCGCGTTTCCAACGAAAGCCACAGCTGCCACCAACGAGTTGTGGTGGCCGATGTGGTCTGAGATGGAGGAGTCAACACACTGCGTAGGTGGTGGAGTTGTTGGAACACTGGAGAGCAAACGAGCAGCAGGATCGGCAGAACGTTGGGCGCGGCGGTAACGAAGCGGTGAAGGTCTTCGAAGCGAGGAAGCAACCTGGTTGCTGTTGCTCCGCGGGGCGTTGGCTTGGGAAGGTGCGTGGGGATTCGAGTCTGCGGGTGGTGGATCGGGATCGTCCAGTTTGCCGCAAGGCACCCGGGTTCTCTCTTGCGCCCTGGACAATGGACTGCGATCCCGGTAGCCAGTCCCAACGATCGGACTTGTCTCGTCTGCGCGACGGTGCGAGTCACTGCGAGCTGTTTGGACCAAGCGGCTGTTGCATAACTGTTGGTTCGCGAAGTTGGCTCCAATCGTGCAAAACCTCTATATATTCATGTGACCCCCATACGTGCCAGAGACAAGACACCATCCAACTCTGCTGCGGTGTGACTCTATATCCAGAGCACCCATAGTGAATCTGGTTGTGGGTGGCTTACCTCTATAATACGATACGGCCGCTGGGAACCTGCATTTCTTTGCTCGACGGTAGGTATCAGTTTAGACAGGATTTTGCTGGGGTTGGGTCCTGAATTCCGGCCGGAAAACTCAAAAGTTTTAGTTTGTGCTTCAAATTCCTCCAGCTCGAACCCAGCCCCGTTCAACCCACAAAACAGGATTTCTAGATTTGCAGATGGGCTTCAATCTCTGTTTCCTGGACCATTCCCAACGCAGATTCAAAATGCGTTTTCGTTCCATCTCTCTTGCAAGATATCGTATCTGTGTCCTTTCAGGTCATCCGCCGTGGCGTTTGTGCATACTGTACTCGCTACGTGTGCTGTACCGCGCCTTTTCAAAGCAGGTCTGCCTCTTGGGTCCCGAGTTGGGAACCACGGTGGATCGCAACAGCTCCTTCAAGTTGTCGCAGAGCCAGAGGCGATACTGAATTGGAGTTCCATTGCAGAACGATGGCGGAATGCGCTTTCCGTCGCTTCAGACATTTCCCATTGACAATGGGCCGTTGTTGCAGTCATTAGTACCGCAGTGTCTCACTCCATCACTTCGCGGTTTCACGCATAAAATGCGCTGGCTGGGACAGTCAAAAGGTCTGTCCGTTCCCCAGCAGAACGTTCTTCTGTTGAACAACGATCTACAGTTCCTCTACTACATGAAAATTTGATCTTTGATTGTGTTTTGGTCTGGAGAGAATCGTGAAAACCCCTTCTTCAGGTTAAATCCGAAGGGATCCCTCGACTCCCGTTCTTGCTCTAGGCGCAGCTCTCCTCTCACGCGGCGCCTATGGAAGGGCAACGCGCCGCGCGATAAACGAGAAAAGCATTGGCCGGGACGCTGCGGCTGGCACACGCAACCGCAGCAACTACGCTAACGCAACACAGCCAACAACGTGAGCGAACGGCCGACTGCGTCGAATCCAAATGAAGAATGAGCCTGTCGTAGTCCAAACGGGCGTGACGCTGCTGGATCTGATTGGCGCGAGCGGAACCATTGGCTGTGGTAGGTTCTGTATTTCATCCAACCACAAACGCCGATATTGATTCGTGAATGCTGATTGGCTAATGGAAACCCCCTCCAAAGAAGCAGGGAAATGGCTACAGTGTAGCCATTCTCTCCTCTGGCCCCATATGAGAGATCACATCCAAGCGAACCTTTGGTGGCTTTGTCCAGTGTAGCCGCTACACTGGACAAAGCCACCAAAGGTTCGCTTGGATGTGCCGCTACACTGGACAAAGCCACCAAAGGTTCGCTTGGATGTGATCTCTTATATGGGGCCAGAGGAGAGCGCGCCAGCTCACACGCACGAAAGGCTTCTCAACGCACTGGCACCGTCGTGGCTGCTCTAGAGGGTGTAGGTGAAACGCCCGCGGTGCGTCATGCGGTCGCCCTCGACGTTGAAGAAGCGCTTCAGCCAGCTGAGTCGCAAAATCTGCGACGTGTTCCCGTCGATCGCCATGCTCACATCGCGCATGAACGTGAACTGCGCGTCCAGCGGGTAGACGAGCGCGGTGGGGGTGTCTGTAGGACCAGCGCCGCCGATGTACGTCGCGCGCTCGCCATAGTCCTCCGGTCGGTCCTCCACGAGCCCGAGCTTGAAGAGGCGAGCGGTGGTCACGCTCATGTCTTGGTGATGGTGATGATGATGGACTTCGGCACCTTGGTGGTCCTGGAACTTGTTCACACGCAAGCAGCGAGGGTCGAGGAATCCAACGTGTTGACACATTCGCCGAAAGTCTTCTACGTAGACGGAGGCCGACACGAGGTCATCGATAGCGAGTGAAGGAGAAGCTTGGTGCAGCGACGGTAACGACTGGAGTCGGCGCGTGCTGCTCACATACGAGAGCCGGCACTCACCGCCCTCTAGCAGCAAATTGAACGCGACTTCAAGCAGTAGCGCCTTGTGAGCAGCGCCTTGAAACGAACAGTTGAAGAACGCCAAATCATGACGGGCCACGAAGGCCGAGTTCGCACTGTGGTCGAAGGCGGCCAAGTTCAGAACCCGCAGGTTGCTAGAAGCGTAGCCCAGCGTCTTCACGGTGTACGCGTCTGTGTGCTCTTCTGCCGTAGCAAATGCAACCGGATTTGCTTCGAAACACGTGACAGAACCGTGCTCGCCCACCAACGCGGCCGCGAGAAAAGCATCGCGCGTGCAGTTGAACCCGATTACCGCCACATGTAAACCCTCGACGCCGGTTGGGAGCGATACGGGGCAGTTTGGGCAGCAAAATGATTGCACGGCTGCTGGGATCCCATGGAGAAGACTGGACGGGACGACGTCGACGGGATCCGATGCGTCGCCACTCGCGGTAGCGTGATACGCACACGTCGTTCGTAGGTCGCTCAACGACGCGAGTGCGGGGACAGGCTGGTCGATCCCGCTACTGGTATACGGAGACGGGATCTGGAAACTCATGGGCCATCGGCCAGGAGCTCCGAGAGCGTTCTTCTTGGGTCTCTTACTCGTCAAATCACTGAACTGTAGGGTCATGGGCAAAGACGACGACGACGGCGCCATGGCCGCGTCGCCGCTCTCCATGGTCGTGATGGTCCCCTTCCGAAGCCGAATCCCGTTGCGGTGTTTGAAACGCGCGAGCCACCCGACCGACAGCACGAGTTCTTCGTCTTTGATGCCGTGCTGCTGCTTGAGTCGCTGCGCCTCCTCCATAATGAACGCCTCGGTCAAAACCGGTGCGCTTCGCGCGCCGCTGCCCCCGCCCGGAAGCGTGTCGTCCGGGAGCAGCTGCGCCGCGATGCCATCGTGGCGGCCGAGATGCGCGCGCATGGCCTTGACCAGGTCCTCCTCGAACGCCGGGAAGAGCGGCTTGCGCTTGCGCTTCATGTTCGGGTTCGGGTGGGCCTGCACCTGGAGCTGCTGCCAGTCCATGCACATGATCTTGGACAGCGTCGAGCGCCCGACCTCCCAGCCAAACTTGTTCGCGATCTCCTGCCGCAGCGCGTCGTGCGACGGCACAAAGTCGGCGCGCGCCTTGGACTCGCTCACCTGCTGGTCGCAAAAGGTCTTGACGATGAACTTTTCGTGGAGCGAGAGCGTCGTGCGCTTGCCCCGGGGCTTCCCGAGCGCCGCCTTCGCGTCGCCCATGGACACCGCGAGCTCCGAGGCCGCGGGTATGAGCGGTCGCGCCGGCGCGGAGGACGAGGTCACGCTTGAGGTGCCGGGCGGCGCCGCGTCCGCAAGCAGCGGCGGCTTGTCTGCCGCGCCATGGTGGTCACTTGATGGGTCCATTCCGTGCTCTTGCTTCTCCGCCAAAGTGGCTCTTGTAGAGGGAGGGCCAGTCAATCATCAATTAGGCTGGTCCAAACTTATTCAGTACTTTGCTCACCAGCTTCAGACTAACCTAGACCATTGGAATATTGGAAAGCAACAACCTGCCAAGAAAAGAGGCAATCGAGTTGATGACAACAGAGGCGCCCGAGCAAGCCGTGGATGTGCCGTACTGCCGCGTCTGCCGGCGCTCGAGCGAGCTGAAGTGGCGCAAGCACGTGTTCTCCAAGAGCCACCAGCGCGCGGCGGCAGAGCTGCTGGCCGTGCGGGTCGCGAAAATCGCTGACGCGCGCGCGCAAGTCGCTTACGCCGCATCCGAAGATGACCAGCTCCACTCTGCTGCGTACTGCGTGTTCTGCGAGACGACCACGTGAGCATGCGTGGCGCTCAGGACTCATACCATGGAAACAAGCTGAAAGTGGGTGTGATGCACGTGCTGACAGGCAGTCAAAGCGACAGTGGGTCGAGCACTACACGTCACCCGCGCACCGCAGCCAAGTTAGTGCGTTCTGCAAGCACCACCGCTGCGACGCCAACCAGCAGATCCGCCCACAGCTGTGCCTGGCGGAGAGCGACGCACAACAGGTTTGTCTTCTAGCAGTGGTGTAACCGTGTGCAGGACGATCATTGGCTGATAGGCGGTTTCTTGTCGTCCAGCTCATGAAGTTGCTCGACGAGGCGCGGACACGCCTGTCGCAACCAGAAGGACCCACTGGGGATCTTCAACCACCGGTCAGCGTAGCTCCACTGCCCACTCAGTCTGCTGGAGTGCACGCGCAGGCATTTCTGGAATCCGTGGCCACGCGATTGCGTCAAGTCAGTGCATTGCGGGCCGAAACTGCGAGCATGGAGGTGGCAATCCTGGAGACGACTGCGACTGCTTCCAGTGAGGAGAAGGCGTCGTGGATGGGGCCGCACGTAAACGTATTCTCGCGCGTACGCACGGTAGGCCCTTGAGCTTCATCTGTGAGGATTGCAGCCACAGGCGCTCACTCTACACCCTCACTGTCTGTCGTCTGATTCTAGGTGACCTCGGCCGACGCTATTCTTCAGAACCCCCTTGGACGACACGAAGGGAAACGCGTGTGGGGAGGTGGTATTGTGAAAGTCAGGTGAGTGTTGACAGGAAGGTTATGTGCCTTATTGATATATCGCTCATTCGACCCTAACGTTACCCGCAGGAAATCGGAGTGGGTTCCGTGGGGGATCGACTTGCTTACGGCTGCTGAGGACAGAGGACCTAGCGAGTCAGCACCTAGCACTGCAGACCCTGTCGAGTCTTTTCAGCATCGGCAGACAGACGCAGCTTATGGCGCTGGACTCACCAGCATTAAACGACTTGAATGGGGGGAGGCGGTGGCGAATATCCATTCGGCGGCGGTTCCACCGTGGATGGTCGATACAGAGGAAGAGTACAAGAAATGTAACCAGAGGACAAGTACGCTACCCGAGTCTGGATCCGCAAAACCAGTGGGAAGCATCCCAACTCATGGTCGCAATCGAACCGAGCCCTCGAGTGTCACTGGCGGCATCGATATTTTCTCGAAACTGGAGCCCCGCTACGACGAAAAGACTTGGCTACCGAACTTTGGTGGCGTATGGCAGGAGGGTTCGCGCGTCAAGACGCGCAAGGAGTTCAGGAAAGTACAGATGAAACAACCTGCGCGGAGAAAAGACGAGTTAGATTCTGAAGCTGAGTTTAAGCCACTGAGAAGCACCCAGGCGCCGGAATCAATAAGGGACTGTGAGGCAAATGATATGGTATCGACTAACCTGTCTGCTGGGCAAGCTGCTCCAACGTTGGCGCCACCACAGAAAGAGACACAATCGGTAGTCTCAACGGATCTGGTACGTGTCTTCAAGTCGTACAACGGCGTTGTGGTTCAGAACTTACCTGTGAGCTTGCTATTTCTTTGTCAGAACGCAAAGAAGATATCTCTCCTTGCCCAGAAGGAGCGACTTCGCGCGAAGCTCGCAGCCAAGCGACAGAACGCGTCATAAAGCCCAAATGAAACCATCAAGAACAACAAATATTTCAATTCTACCCCGGCAATCAGTCTGATGGGGTTCGACCACTTGATTGATGGAGAAGAAGGCTCTACCAGTCATTTCATTCCGATACCAGAGGCATGATGGAGCAAACAATTGACCTGCCAGTGGAGCTCGTGCTCCCGCAAGCCCAGGAAAGTATCGGCTGGTTCATCCTCCAGACTTGAACTCTGTGGATGGAGACGGGTTCTTCCTCGAGTATGAATACCTGTTCCTCCTTGTGCGCGAAGCAGCGGCATGTCAAGCGTACGAAGAGGAAAAGGGTAGCGCGATCGCCCAGGTCGAGGCGTGGAAGATGGCAGTGGGGTATGGCGCTTATGGGCAAGTGGGATATGATCGCACGGGATACCAATTCTCCCACTCATCTTCCCAGCGGGCGCGTGGCTATCTTCGCCAGCTCATCCCGGACATCTCCTACATCGATGTGCAAGCGTTGTCTCATCTTAAGCATGAAGACAAGGAGAAGCCCTACAAGCCATGCGTCCCTGCTGTCGTCATCCAACTTATGACGCCGGCAGACCAGATTGAAGACCTGCAGGCAAAGGTCGCCTGCTTCGTCGACGCTGGTACTCGTGAAGGCGTTATTATCGACACGCGACGCGAACAAGTCTGGATCTACAATCGCAACCAGCGACCGTACTTCGCCCCGCTCGCACGCATCGAGTTCGACTCGTGGCCCGGATTCACGCTGGATTGCCTTGCGATTCGAGACGCGCGACTGCGAACTGCTTGACAGAACAGGAAGCCTCTCACAGTGGGTGGCTTAAGCACGACTGCTCCAACGGCCGGCTTCACATGAACCCGCTCTTCCCACTCGACACTGTCCACCTGTGGCTCTGGTACTCCACATCTTCGCCTTGTCTACTCTTACTCTACGTATTTGTTTGGCTTTGTGTATCGTGAGCATGGTGAGAACACGCACCACCAACGCATGAAAAGACAAATTCACTTTGCCTTCAATTCGAAGTCGGAGCATTCGTGAATATCTAGCAAACCTAAGCCGACGACTCCGCGGCGAGCGCAGCGTCCTTCGCATCCTTCTCCGCGAGCACCTTCTTGAACTTGTTCACTTGGGACGAAAAGGCCTGATTGCACTTCTCCGTGAACGGCTTGCGCATATCGTACGCGTCTTCGCCGTCGGCGTAGTACCCCTTCTCGATGTCGTACACCCTATGTTGCGGAAAATATACGAATTCTGGTTAGCCACATGACCAGGAAAAAAACCGCAAACGGCGCTCTGTGAGCGTACTGGTATTCGAGCGTCTTGCGGTACAAGTGGATCGCAGCGGCGTTGCCCTCGCGCACGTGGAGCGACACGTATTCGGCGTTGAAGCTCTCCACCATAGCACGCTCTATGTGAACCGACAAGACACGTCAGACGCGTACCCATTTCCAGTCCTCCCGATGACGTAACGTACGCGCAGCCTTCATGAGCTTAGTGGCGATGCCCTTCTTGCGGTGCGTGCGCAGCACAGCGAGCGACGTGATGTGGCCGTGTGGCACCGACGCCTCCTCCTCCCTATCCACATCAACGTCCCCGTCAATCAACAAGAGATCCGCGTCACGTCACTGCCTCTTTGGACGCGCCCCAACTTACATCTTCGCCAGCACGTAGCCGACAATCTTGCCATTGTGCTCCTCTGCGACGTAGAGCAACTGCGGCCACGTCATGATGTGGTAGTAGTAGTACTTCATCTGGTAGTTCTCCGGGAGACACCAGAGGTTGGCGTTCTGCATCTGCAGCAGATCTTGCGCCTGGCAAACACAAAGCGAACTCCGCGTGAGAAAATGCGGATATCAAACTGCATATATTCGCTCCACGTACCGTAGCGTTGCGGATGGACACCATGGTAACTGAGTCGACAAACGAGCGCGGTGACGCGGAGCTTTCCCAACGCTTTCCCTCTTTTCCTTTGCTTGGTGATGGAAAAGGTTTCCGTGCCACACACGCAGATCGCCTGATCTCTTTCCTTATTCTGTCTGCTGAAGTACATCTAATTCCCATCCTATAAAGCGCCAACCTGCAAAACGAAACTCTAGGATCACCGGCACATTTCCTATTTATGCGAAATAGAGTGTCTATGTTTGTGAATTCACCAAGCGAGGGGAAAGAACTCCACAAAACACGGCGGGGAATCGCGCGAACAAGCGAGGCGCCAGGCGGAACGGACCGAAAGGCGACCAGAGTCCGCCGCGCCATCGGCGACCACACGCCCCAGAAAACGCGACCGACGGCCCCGGGATTGACCCACCTCCTCCGCGTCTAAACCAACGAGAAGCTCCTCCTCGCATCTTCCCCATACCGTCCCCCCAACGGCCATGAGCACCGAGAACGGCGAGCGGACGTTCAAGCTCAAGCTCAAGCTGACGGCGCCGCTGGTGCCGCTGGCGTCCTCGCGGAAGGGCGATGAGGGCGCGGACGCGCGCGTCGTGATCGCGCCCATGGATGCGGACCCGAGCAAGCCGCTCCCGATCGGCGCGCGCGGCGGCGCCACGCTGAAGGAACTGCTGGCGACCGCGCCGAACCCGGAAGAGGCCATCCGAGCGTTCCAGTCGTCCCACGGGCTCAACTTTGCGACTACAACACGCAGCAAGCGCCAGGCGAGTAACGGTGGCCGCGACGCGAACGGATCCACGAAGAAGCCTCGCGTCGAGACCGTGCCGCGGTTCGCGCCGGCGGAGAAGCTGCTCGACTTGCTCCACGTTGGGCGCTCGAGCGTGTACGCGTCGCTGCTGGAGAAGCTCATTGGGGAGATGCTTCTGCGTATCGAGGAGCTCTCGCAGGAGGAGCTGCAACAACTGCTGGAGGCAACCTTCCCTTACATTGAGTTTCGCGAGCTGCGCAAGATCCCGATTGCGATTCTGGCGCGCCAAGAGGATACACCCGAAGCGTACCTGCGCGAGCTTACGGAGAACCGCCGCATCCTCAGCGAACTGCCGATTCACGTGCGACGCAAGATCATGCACGTCGACAAGCAGGAGCTGCACTACTTCGTGGAGCAGTGCACGCAGGAGTACGTCAAGGAGAAGCTCGACTGGTACCTGAAGCACTCGTCCCAGACGCCCGGCGCAGTGGTTTCTTCGTCGGCACTGCTTTCCTCGCGCAAGAGCTTCTCCATGGAGAGCCAGTCTTCTTTCACTCGATTGAACTCGACTGGTGCGGCGAACGATTTGTGGAATGTAACGAGCCACATGCCCTCACCCTCAGCGCGTGGCGGTGGGCAAACAGCGGTGGAAGATAGACGACGACAGAGTGCAGCACTGGCAGCTCTGAGTGAAATGGTTGGCGACTCGGAGGCACTATACCTGTCGACACTGGACATTTTGAAGGAATACGTGATCACCGCGAACATCCCAGGAAGCTCCAACACCAATGCCAAGGACTACGTGGACTACGTGCCTTTCTTGGGGGCTCTACGATGTGATCTCGCCAACTTGCAACGAGACAAAACCACTGTGCAAATGCGCACAGACCCGCTGCACAAGTTCATCTGGTTCTTAGACAGAGCCGTGAAGAATCAGAACACAATGGATGTGGCCCAGCTCCATGAACTACTCACTGTCGTCAAGAGGCTGCGAATTGGCGATGTGCCACTCAACAAGAAATTCAAGAAGAAGTCGGATGTCCAGGAGGAGGAAGACAACTTCGAGATTGTGCTGGGTCCACCGCCGATTGATCAACTGATGATAGTGCTCGACAAGATTGCCAAGACCGACGTGCGCCTGATCTTTGCAGAGCCTGTGCCGGACGACGTGCCAAACTACCGTGATATTATTAAGGAGCCGATGGATTTGTCGACCATGAGAAAGAAGGCGAAGAAGGGCAAGTACAAGACGCTCGATATGTTCACTGACGACTTCACCCTCATGATCAAGAACTGTATGACGTTCAACCCGGATACGACCGTTTTCTACAAGGAAGGAAAGCGTGTCGGCAAGCGCGGCCAGGAGATTATTGAGAAGAATGCGATCACCCTGCGAGGGGAGCCGCAGAGAATCCGAGCGAAGAAGCGAAAGAAGAGTGGTCCTGCCGAGACAATGACGATGCTCACCAGCGCGGGTGTGGTCACGCTGAAGGACTTTGGTGACGTGGACCAGACGGGTATGGTTCCAGAAGGAATATGTGACGAGGCACTGGCGGATGTGGCGATGCTCCTGAGTGACCCGCATGTGAAGCAAATGCTGTGCGATACATTACTCAAAACGCTCGCGTCGTGTTGGCAAAAGCGCGAGTTGCCAACTGACAACTTGGTGTGTCGAGGCATTGTCCAGCTTCTCCAGGTCGGCAATCCAGCGAGCGTAAGGCGGATGTTACGGAAGAAAGATTATGTCCTCCGTGCACCGCAAGTCGTGACGATGCGTGTGATGTTACCATTGCTCATCCGATCAATGTCAACATATCGAATCGGCTTTCCGGGAATCAGCACGACTTCTGGGCCACGAGACAGCAAGGCTTTGAAAGAAGATTTGATAGACCCCACATTGTGGGAGAACATGCTTCGAGCAAGCTCAGCAATCCGGTCTGTCACAAGGGCGTTTGTTCTGCAGTCACTCAAGGACCAACATCCTGTAGTGGCTGTCCACTTGCTTGACTTACTGGTACTCGTGGAGGACGACATTTTGTTTCGTGATCGCGTCTTCTTGCACGCATTAGGCGAGATCGTGCTGCAAGAGGTCAAGAGTCACGTGTCACCTGGTGAGCATGACGCAGCAACGACTTCAGGAGCCAGCTCTACTGTGGACACTCTAAATAGCTCGCCCGTGTGGAAGTCGATTGTGGACGGTTTCTTCGTGTCTTCGCTCGGAACCCGGACTCGGACGGTAAAGCAAGCGAAAGGGACGATTATCGAGACCGACGAGGGTGACGACGGGGACGACGCAGAGTCGTCTGCTGAGGACGCCGCCGTGAAGGCCATCAAGCAGCAAGTGGTCAGAAGCTTCCCAATTCCTGTGTTCCACGAGAAGGCTGCGATGGTCCTCGGATGCGCTGTTCAGGTCTTGGAGAAGGCGGGGTCTGTTGTGGAGCCGCGAGTCGTGGGCTCTTATCTTCGCAAAACGTTGGGGGTCACGCGCGAAGCGTGCTCATCGCTGGGCGAGTTCGAGATGCTGTGGAAAAGCCAGGTCTTCCAGCAGTGTCGTGCGCTCTATGAGCCATTGCTGGCGAGGTGTCCGGACTTTTCAAGCGAACTTTTTTCCGCTGAATACGGTAGTTTTGTCCACGAGGATGAAGAGAAGGTTGACGTGAAACCCGAGACTCAGCACAGCGACGCCCACGTGGAGACGAAGAGGAGTCACGCAGCGGGTGACGACGACGAACTAGAGGCTGGCGAGGTCGACGAAGACGGCGCTGTGCCAGAGGCAGTGAAGCAAGAGGACTGAGCTCGGTAGGATAGAAAGACGGGAATACTGATGAAGCATGACCTGCTGAGGTTCTCAACTGAGCAAAAGATGTCATCACCGAGACCATTCTGAAACTCGATGTGTCATGCGTATCAAACTTGGGAGAGACAGCAGTCGGTCTTCTATTCGGGTTGACTTTTTTGTTCCCCTGTCTTTTTCAACTCAGAGGTCTTTGGAACCCTCTGCGGCAGGGAGTGAGTGGGTTCACACACAAAAGCGCTCCAAGCGCAAGAAAGCAGGGAACAACCCGGAACCAAGAACCAACATGCGGAGCACCTTGTCGTCGGCGTCGCTCCAGTCGCGCGGCTCGCTCGCGGGCAACAACGGCGTGTTGCGCAACGACTCGATCCTGTACTTTACGGTGCTGGGCGCGCGCGGGCTCAAGGACACGCAGAAGATGGGCGTGCAGGACCCGTTCTGCACGGTCACGCTCGTGTCCCACGGCAAGGAGGCCTCGACGCCCGCGTTCAAGACCTCGACGCACGACAACGGCGGTGCGCTGAAGATGTTTGGGGCTGCTGGACGGTCGGTGGGGAGGGCTAATCTCATCTGGTGGATCTCTAGGCACGGAGCCTGTGTGGAACGAGAAGGGCACGCTGCTCATTCCGGACGTCGCGTCCGACGTGCTCAAGATCCGCATTCTCAACGAGAACTGGGTCGGCAGGTGCGATTAATAATGTGGGTTTTGAGAGTGCAAGCAGCGACTGACGGTGAAGTGTGTGTCTGCGGCAGCAACACGATTGGCGAGTGCGCGGTCGCCATGCGCGATCTCTCCCGTGGCCGTTCTATGGAGAAGGAGTTTGCGCTCACGCCCAAGGGCTTCGTGCGCGTGCTCATCTACTTGGCGCTTGCGCACGGTGCGTTTGCTGTCGGCGCTTTGTAATTTTGGTGCAGTCGAGCTCACGGGACACCTGTGCCGAGCAGAGAACCCGACGGTCCACCAAAAGGTCGAGTTTGGAAACTACCCGCAGCACTTCATCCCGGGCAAGTCCAAGCTGCTGCTCTCGCTCATCTCGGGTGAAAAGCTGCGCGATATCCAGGCCTTTGGCACGCAGGATCCGTTCTGTCAGGTCTTCATTAGCCGCAGCCGCTACCCGTCCCCGGAGGACATGGTGTACAAGACGCGCACCCACGACAATGGCGGTGCGTGCTGAGCACAAGATGGTGCAGCTTGTCATCAACTCACGAGATATGATGTTTGCAGGCAAGAACCCCAAGTGGATGGAGGCCATGACGGTTGGCGTACGCTGCATAGAGCATGACTTTTTGATCATCCGCGTCATGAACGACAACCACCTGAAGGAGTACGTAACTGGGTGCCGGCCTGAGGACCATGCTGGGTTCAACGAGTCCTAGACTAATCAACCACCCTTCTCTTCGTTCCACAGCGAGCTCATCGGCGAAGTTTGCTTCAAGCTCGAACTGCTCGTGGCCCGCTGCTTCGAGGACAAGATGCTGCCCATCGAGGCCGACAACACGATCGTGGGCCAGATCCGCGTTCAGCTCGCGCTCTTCAACGACGAGGTCATCAACGAGCACGCGGAGCAGGATGCCGTGCTGAACGACACGGACCTCGACGGCTGCACGTGCTCCATCAAGACCGTCAAGCGCGCCACCAAGGTGGGCGACGTGATCCTCAGCGGTGTCGCGCCGGATGGCGTCCACTACCTCGAAGCCGGCTCGACGGTCGCGACGGGCGCTGCGCTCGCCGGCGACTACGTGCTGGACAAGGACGTTTGGGAGGGCGACGAGTTTTAGGGTATTTTCCCCCAGTTCCGTCAGGATACAAGAACCTCCCAGACTCCTTCGAGCCATGTGCACACTCACACATTGTGATCTGGAACAGCAGTCCCGACGAGCGCCTGTTGCACCGGAACCGCTGCGCGGTCAAGGCTCCAGATGGGTTCACTGCGCCGCACCGGACGCCGTCTATCGCCGCGAAATACACAGTCGCAGTTTGTTCTGTTTTGGTGATTTCCGTTAAACTTGCCGTCGTTCATCGTAATTTCCGGTATATTTCGTTTCTGATAAAAAAGACATGTCCCACGCAAACGCCAAAGACTCACACAGAACGAAACCAACCAAACGCACAAACAAAGAAAAGCAAGTTCCCCCTCCGCCCGCATCTTCAAGAGACGTCGCTCTCTCGCTGTCGATCAATCTCTCTCTCTCTCTCTCCACCTCGCTCTCTCTCGACGTCATGGACGCCGCGGCATTCGCCGTGTCGAAGGCGCTGGACGCGATCGACGTGGGCGCCGGCGTCGCGCAGGCGCTGAGCGAGCAGTCGCGCCGCAAGAGCTCGACCAAGGGAAAGCGCGGCTTTGACGAGGACTCGTGGACGGCGGTGGACCGCCAGGAGCTGGACCACGCGGTACGTTACGACAGCGTTTAGGGAACGGGAGTATTCTGTGGGGACTGACCCGAGCCGTGTGGCAGCGCAGACCCACTTTGTGTCGGAGAGCATGTACCTCGTGATGGAGAACCCCGTGTCGACGCTGTACGTTGGCGAGAACGTGCACTTCAAGGCCCACGCGCTGTGCGACAAGTCGTCGATGGGGCTTGCGGGCGTCACGCCCACGCCCACGGTGCGCGGCGTGTCGCCGCGGGCCCACACGCAGCATGGCACGCTGTTTTTGACCAACTTCCGGGTGCTTTTTGTGTCCTTCCACGCGCCGGAGGAGGAGCGCGGGGACGGGCGGCCTACCGGAAGCGTCCAGGAAGTGGTCGAGGTCCACATGAACAACGTCGCCGAGATCTACGAGTGCCGCGTGCCCAACAAGAACGGCGCCGCCGGCGCGACCATGAGCCAGCTCGAGATCTCGTGCAAGAACTTCGAGATCGTCAAGTTCAACTTTCCCTACGAGATGATGTCCGGGTGCGTCGATGTGTTTTGCTGGGCTGAT
This sequence comes from Pythium folliculosum, assembly GCA_023336295.1. NCBI lineage: Eukaryota > Oomycota > Peronosporomycetes > Pythiales > Pythiaceae > Pythium > Pythium folliculosum. Next base: position 52,239 of record JAADWV010000194.1, read on the forward strand.
CATGCAAGGCAGAACCTCTTATAGTGTGTGGTATTGGGCAACTAGGGACCTGTATGTCCGTATCAGCAAGGCGCTCTCGTCCAAACAGCACCATGCTGCGTACGCATGTGCAGACGTTGGCAGCCTTCCGGATATTGATGGTTGGGCGGTATTCGATGCTAGTGCCGAATTTGCGCGACTCGGTTTTAGAACGCCACGGTCATCTCACCAGGTGTCAGGCTACCGCTTGACATCTATCAACAGCAACTACAAAATGTGCCCAACTTACCCGAGCACGTTCATTGTGCCGGCCTCAATCTCGGACGGTGAACTGCGCAAGATGAGCCACTTCCGCGCTCGTGGACGCGTTCCTGCTGTTACGTTCCGCTACAAGAACGATGCAATCATTGCCAGATGCTCCCAGCCATTAGTGGGCCTGCGGCGGAAGCGTTGTGGAGCAGACGAAGCCTATATGGTAGCGCTCCAACGGGAATCGAAGGGTAAACTGCTGTTTGTCGACTGCAGAAGCCAGGTACGTGATTCTGCAAGATCGCCTTGGCGGAGAATGTTGACCTGACGCATCATCTGTAGACGAGTGCCTACGGGAACATTGCGCTTGGTGGAGGATTTGAAGTGTACGTCTTTCTTACCTGTACGCCATCCAAAACACTGGTTATTTTCTGAGTTCTCACGTTTGGCGATCATGTGTGTTCTTAATAGTCTCGACTACTACAAGGACAGCAACATCATGTTCATGGGCATCGAAAACATCCATTCCATGCGAGATTCGATTCGAAAGCTATTCGACCTCATCAAGTACGAAGTACGAGGAAACGAGCGATCCAACTGGCTTTCTTGTCTTGAAGGAACCCGGTGGTTGGAGCATGTGCGCTCTGTACTCGTGTCGTCGGCAATGTGTGTGTCAAAGATCGTCGACGAAGAGACGAGTCTAGTTGTTCATTGCTCAGACGGATGGGACCGCACGGCGCAAATAGTCGCGCTGACGAAGCTCTGCCTTGACCCATTCTATCGAACGATCAAGGGTTTCCAAGTCCTGATCGAGCAAGAATGGTGTGCGTTCGGTCACCAGTTCCGCGCACGATCCGGCCACACAAGTGACCGATCGAATTACTGGGAAGATGATAGCACATCGCCCGTATTCATGCAGTTTGTGGACGCTGTATGGCAGCTGATGCGTCAATTTCCGTGTTCATTCGAGTTCAACGAGAAGTATCTCATCGCCCTCCTGGATGAAGTGTACATCAAGCGCAGTGGCACGTTCCTCCACGACTGTGAAGAGTCACGGATGGTGAGTCTTTCATCTCTAACTCACCTATTTCCTCTTCGCATGGCTCATTCATTTTGCTCAAAACTTGCCTTGTAGGGATCTATGACCATCACAAGATGCATCAGCGCCTGGACGTTGCTGGCAAGCAACGACCAACTGAATGACTTCATGAATCCATTTTACGTGTTACCGCTGCAAACGACCACCTCATCGGCAGACCGATCTCCAACTGTGCTGCAGTTCAAGTGGCACACAAGCTCTCTCGCGATCTGGAGTGCTTTCTATTTGCGCTCTCTCGAGTCGAGTGAATCCCGGGTATTGCAGGTTCCTTTCGTGTTTCGACGGAATCAGCTTTCGTGCTGGATTCTGTGGAAACCTGTACTAACATTCGTCACGTTATTTTGCAGGACGCATGGGCCAAGGAACTCCAGGTTACGCAACGCGAACTTCAAGATCAGCTCTCGCATGCCCATCAGAAGCTGCAAAACCAATTAGATACCAATTCGGAACTGAACCAAGAGCTCGAGATGCTACGGAAGGAAAGCGCGCATTTGCGATCGGCACTGGAGCGCCAGGTGTTCAATGATCCCACTCGAGGTCTCTGCATTCACGAAGAAGAGTTCGATGATGACGACAATACCGTGCTGATCAGCCGAACGAATGTGCGAAGCGGTGGCCCGCTCGTGAACCCCGGAACTCAACGTCGCTCCAGCCAAGCAACATCGTCCCACGCGAGCAGCCACAATACTCCCGAAGGATCCCCGTCATTCAGCGTGACGATCAATCCCGGGTTCGAGATCCTGCAGTCATACTTCGACGTCTTGCGGCTCGGCCCTCCAGCCCATCACGAGAGCGGCTCGACGACGACCAGCAGATCCGCGGGTCTCGTGCCCATAAACGCCACCGCGACCGCAAGTGCGACCACTGCTTCGACGACCACGGCAATGACGACCACGAGCTGTGGGTCTGCTCCGTCTCACCGTCACGACAACACTCCGCCACGGATGGATACGTTGACCAGTCGCATTGTTGAAGAGTACGTGGTAAAGTAATGGCTGCCCAAGCCACCAACTTAGGATAGTGTAATGAAATAGTGTAGGCTACAGACTAGTACATTCTCATTGGTGTATTCTCGAACTCGTGAGCCAATCAGAGACGACCAACGTTCTTGAAGCTGGCTCTCTGTGGATCCAAATGTACAGGTTACGTTGGCATGGGTTACGTTTTTTGTTCCCAACCAATTTTTATTAGGGAAATATCGCAACCCAGTCTTTATACACAATTTACCTGCTATAATAAATCAATGACCAGCCTTTCATTAATTTATAGAGGGTGGGAGGTGAGGATTTGGCTGCCTGTGGTGAATGGATTCATTGTCACCAGGAAGGAAAAACTGTAGAAGACATAACAATGTTAA
>JAADWV010000195.1:0-54869 GCA_023336295.1 Pythium folliculosum
CCATGGCCGTGATGAACGAATACTGTATGTGCCCAGAGCACCTCTGTACCGTAGATTGGCAATAAGATCTAATCGGCTACGTGAACGCAGGCTCTAAAATGACGTGGATGGCCCTGAGCGGGCGGCGCCTGTCCGTGTGCCTCGTGATGGTGCTACATAATACAATCAGTCAACACTTCTCTATGCTTACACGCTACGCGATGTTGACACGCTACCCAATGTGAACACGTGACGCGATGTTGATACGCTACGCTGAGCGATCACGCTTCAGGATGTTCCTTGCTACACACTTGAATTCCTAGGACTTCATATGTACGCCCATTTCCCTAGACTCAAAGTACTATGTTTGGATAATAACCGCTTTTGGTTGCTCGATTGGGGTAACGGACGGGACCGAAACGCAAATAATTTAAAATTACGGGGGTAAAATGCAATTTCCCCAAGAAAGAAACCCGCCAGTTTATTCTTGTTGAGTTACTGCATGTTGTTTCTACCAAGAAGACACTGATCGCGAGCAATGTTGTGTAGCATACGCAGGTCTCGACGACGGATGTTCGCGGACGGCTCCCACGTGGCCTTCCAGTCGACGAGGACTTGAGGTTCCCCCTCGTCACAAAGCGAGCGGTATCCGTACTCGTGGCCTGATGCCGCACCCGTGTACAGCTACGGCTCGGCTAGGCGACGGAGAATTAGCCGAAAACGCTCGAGCGTCGCAGGCGTGATCCGCCGCACTGGTACGGAGGCGATAGCTTGGCTGGCGACCAGCTCGATGTCGCGCTCATCCTCCGGGAGCTGCTTTAGAACCTTATGCAGCGCCCGGCGGAGGTGGCGTGCCCTTCGCTGGTGATGTAGCCAGCCGCCTCGGGGACGCGCGTCGAGACACGCCTGGCAGAAGAGTCAGAACTTCTCGGTTATATGGGCGTCTATCGACTGAATGGCCGACACCAAAGTGCAACCTACGGGTTTTGCTGGATGAACGATAGCTCCGGAGAGGCAACTCACACCACTACACTTTCGCATTGCCGCTCCTAAATGTGGGCCGAGAACTACGACAGCGATGAATTCAGTCTAATGATGCACGTCTCTGAGCTCATCCACGTTGACGGCTCCGGGATATGCCTGGTCGGGAAGGCTGCAACGCTTGAGATGTTCGTCGCATACTTCCGTTCACTCACGCGAGCGGAGAAGAAGACGGCAATTTTCACGGCTATCACGATCTTGAACGGCACGCCCGACGCCCGCCCGAGGCGTGTGCGCCCGACCGGAAGCCGCGTACGCTTCTCCTTGTACGTTCCGTTCGTGGGACGCGTGTGCAAGACGGCTTTTCGTAACGCTTTCAACGTGTCATCATCTACGATTGCTCGCTACAGGCTTTCGATACGCCAGGGTAGGATTCTCGATGAGTATGAGGGCCAACTGTACTGAGGAATAGATGCAAGGACAAAACCTGTATTAACTGAATACAGCTGTGCATGATCTCAGTCTTTTCGATGCGAACAGTCCCAAGAAGCGCAGGAATGCCGATGTGTTGACGCGAGATAGCGGTGGGGCGCCCTCCAGCGCGTCCGGTGTGTTGTCCAGCGCTCGTCCACGGCTTCTCCTCAGCGCGCGGGGGTCGTGAACCGGCACCAGCACGCGCACCGGTCGTCGACGCGCGTGCGCCCACAGCGAACGTCGTCCTGCTCTGGTGCCCTCGCCGTCAGCATCGCCAAACCGGATGGGATTATGCTCGGTAGAAAGCGCTGGTCCTATCCCAGCAGGCCGTCCTCTGCCCTCCTTCTTCCCCTTGATCTCGAACGTGCGCTTGCTCTTGACACCCTCAACCAACAGATCTTCGTGGATTAGTGCAGCGATCAAATGAACGCAGTAGCCGAGTTTCCGCCAGTTGCGGCATTCGCAAGACCCCGCGTCGATGTTGACGAGCCAACCGGCAGGAGGTTGGTCTTCGGTCTCCACCGCTTCGTCCGCCTTCTCGATCTCCTCATTAGTTGTCAGCGCCGCCTTCCGCACACGGCGAGCCGCGCCCCGCATTGCATCACGCGGACATTTTTCGGCTCAGGTCCGTCGATCATGAACGCGATCGTTGGGCGCGCGGTGTGCCGAGACTGCGAGCCATTCTTGCTTCACCAAGGAGCGGTACCTTGTGGCTTGCCTGTCGGACGGCTTCGTCGTCGCTGCGAACGGTTGGGCGCGGCATGCGCGATGATAGCACATATCGAGAAAGCCTTGATCGATTGCATTGACTGACACTAACGAACGCAGCGTGTAGTCGCGCTTGATCTCTTTGTTGAACGCCTCCGCCGGATTGTTCGTCTTGGCGTAGCCGGGGGGGCGTGACATAGCACTGACACAGCGTGAATCGCCCCGCAAGCCACTGCTGAGAGAAGCGACGTTCAAAATCGCGCAGGGCTGGCTCCTTCTCCCACGCTTGAACTGCTTCCGTTATGCGTCTGTCGAGCTCCACGTCGGACCGAGCGTAGTGCATGCGATAAACGTGCTTGAGGGCTTGCGGACATAGCGCCGTCGGCACCGAGCCGAGGTACTTCCGCACGTTTTGCATCACGTGGAATAAGCACATCAACTGCACGGGTGGAGAGCGTTGATTCAGATCTTGAGCGACTACAGCTTCGAGAGCGTTCCACTGTGCGATATTCGCGTCGGTCATGGTGTATCCAATGCGCGCGACCCTGCCGGTGCCGGTCTCGTAGAGCTGAAACGTCTTACGGAAGACCGCCTCTAGCTGACCTTGGCGCAAATCAGACACGACGAAGAACGCCACAGGATGGAAGTGGCGCCGTATATCCGAAACACCGATGATGATGGACGGGAATCGAGCAGTGTTCAGCTTGAACGCTGCGTCGACGTGAGGAGGGTGGTCTTCTGCCATCGCCAGGCTCCGAATCGACTTCTTCGTCGCAAAACCCAAGACGACGGGCTTCTTGGCGGAGCCGATGGTCAGCGCCGGGTCCCCGGACTCGTTCGTTGCAAAGCCAAACGCGAAGGCTGCTGTCTCAGGGAGGCTTTCGTGATACTGCCGGCTCTTGAGCAGATCTTCCATCGCGTCGACGTCGTTGTTGTCCCCCAGGCCGCGCGGCCTGTAGCCATAGGCGTAGCACGTGACATGCCGCTTGAACCCCGATGCGTTCGTTGTTACGAGACCGGCGTCAATCATTGCGTTGAGGATGCGTCCCGACTTCTGCTACAGAGAGACGTGGTCCCGAATGAACCGTTTCATCATGAAGTTGAGCTTGTTGGTTGGCTCGTCTGCAACTGACGAAAGATGATGGCCATGCTGCTCAATCGTACCGCGCTTTGAGAGCCGCAGATCGTTGTTCGCAGCAGCCAGCCGCATGGCATACCAGCACCGGCAGTCGTCTTGCACGCGGGCGAGTTGCAGAAGTAGATCGCGTAGTGCATAGTGTGCTCAGAGTAGTGAATGGGGCAGACCTGACATGGATCATGCTGACTCGACCGCTTGAGCCAGCGTTTCTGAAGGTCGAGGAAAGACTCCATCTCGATCTGGGAGCTATCGCCAGAAATGAGCACCCAGTTGTACTTCGGCTGGTCCATTTTGCTTCCTTGGATGGGAGAATGGATCCTCATTCGTTCAAACCGAAGTCGGGAGTGGCCCCGAGCCCCTGTTGCCAGCCAGTCATTTGTGGACGGAAGCACGCGATAAAGGCCTCCTCTATGTACACGTACACTCTGAGAGAAGGGGTCTCGCCGCCCAATCACGAGTGCTGCCACTGGATATGTGGTGAGGTAGGTGGAGATATTAGCTCTCTCTATGTATGAACCGACTCATCTCCGCATTGTGCGGTTCGTTTCTGGAGATGTCGGGTCTATTCTGTATTTTTTTGGTAAAATCTCTGTATTTTATGTGCTGTCTCGTATATGTCGCGATTGTACGGGTACGGACACGGATTGGCTTTCAAACCTCTCTTGTGTTTGGATATGTCACGGCAGCGTGTCATAATGTGTACGTGTAATCCTTATGCGAGCTTGTGTGATTTTTAGCTTGTCAGCATTTATGGCTGTATTTCAATCGATGCTGAAGGTAGCTACAATCAGAACATAATCACCATGGTCTTGCGTATCTACATCAGTTGTGAGTGCAATCGTGAGAGGAGCTATTTAATATTTAATAACTATGGTTGCCACTGTCCGAAAGAAAACTCACCGATGATTGACTGGCTGTGCGACGAAGAGAATGAACGCGTTGTCTTCGAGTGTCCCGGACAAGGCGAAGCTACATATGACACCGCAAGCCTACCTAGTGGTTGTAGCGTTATACCCATCATGTTGTCTCTTGGTGTCCAATCACATCATATATAGGACCATAGCCCTGAATTGAGGTGCCAAGATTGAGGTTCAAGCAGATCAAACCTCAACATGAGCCCCAGGGTTAACCTTGGACATCAACCCTGCGTGCTTTTCATTCAACCGCAAGAGCAAAATGCATGAATTTTACCCTGTGATTCTACGTTCCACATGTTCTCTGAAGCAATCCATTGAAATGAAAAAGGGGCAAATCCATCAATATTAGGTCGTCGTGTTCTGATGGAGTGCGCTGTACCACTCGTAGCGAGAAGACGCAGTAGTGTGACTGTTTTGTCACAACGCCGAGCAATGAACGACCGGGGACAGGAGGTCGAGCGCTGGCATCGCGAGAGCGAGCTCACGTATGACTGTCTTTTAACATGAGACCCCAAAAGATGCTGGAGCTATGGCAATGTGTTTGCCTTGTCGCTAAGTCTCAGGGTGGACGCTAAAGACATTCTGTGCTGTGCTTGATGAGAAAAGAAGCGCTCTGATTGGCGGATGGATTTCGGCTGGCGTGGTTTAGGCAATTTGGCGAAGCACAAACATTTTGTGTTTTGCTCCAGACCACGAATTGCTTCGTGCTTGATCAGCCAAGCACATAGTTTACCGCTTTCTGATCGAAATTTACGGCCGCGACCCTCCTTTGTATGACTAGAATTGCGACACTCGGTTGCCGTTGGGTTCTTCTTGTCACAGACCCCCGCCCACCGACAACTGCAACATGGACGACGATGATGAAGTCACCGCGGTGGTGCTTCTTCTTGTGACCTAGGGTTTAGGGTTTAGGGTTTAGCGGCGAGGAGGACCCTCGCCGCGTGCCAGCAACAAACGAGCCAGCTGCCACAGACACGTCAGCCGTGCTTGAAGCGCAAGCGTCTGGATTGGGAAGCGCATGCAGATCGCCTTGAGCAAACCAGACGCTTCAAGAGGTCCTACAAGATGTCCAGGATTGCCTTTGACGCCTTCTCGAGCTGCTCGCACCCGCGCTCGCCGTCGATGAACAGCAATCGCGAAACAGAACTGGAACCGATCCCATCACGCCCTGCAACAAGCTGCAGATGTTTCTCCGGTACACTGCGCGCCAGTGGTTTCCGAAAATTCATTTTCTCTCTGAAAACTCATCGAGTACAACGAGTTCTCACAAACCAAAAACACCATATTTTAGCGAATCAAAAGCCGCGTCGATTGGCATTGCTTTCGTTGCCAAATATATATAAATTCGACGTGGTTTTTGAGTATTTGGGAAACAATAAACTTTCGAGGTACCTCTCAAGGACCAGTTTGCTAGGGGAAATGTATGGAAAACCCACGGATGATGTTTCTAAATGGCTCTGGGGAGCTGGAGTATCGTTTTTTCACTCGGCAAACGGGTTGAATATGTTCACCATGCTTCGCTCTACGGCTGTGTGTGAGGTAGTAATTGCCGTTCACAAGACGAGAGGATCATGTCTTGAGACAGGTGACTTTGTGTCTCGTATGTCACTAAATCTTCAATGGCGTTTGTGTGGATTTCCTGTAATAGTGGCATGTACGTGTGCTCCAGAGAGAGGAGACCAGAGAATCCGTGCCAGTCCCTACTTGTGGCGCATTCCCCATGCGTATTGGCTTGGTTGATTGGACAACTATGTCTACTGAGCATATATAACCACAATCTTGTGCCGTACCATGCCATCTCGTTGTCTAAGCGGGCATTGAAAGTCATGCTCCCATTTTTCCCATACAATTTCTGTTCCAAGCAAAACACGTCAATGCGATCGTCCAAAGAGCCTTTGACAGCTGTGAGGACGCAGATCAGCTACGAAAATAACAAGGGAACATAATCAGCGTAGAACTAGTGCTCAAAGAGCACGATAGAGCAAGCTTACTCAATGTTACCGTTACTGGTCGTGGTTGAGAGGTTCATCGAAAGTTTATTTTTCCCGAATACTCAAAAACCACGTCGAATTTGGCAACGAAAGCAACGCCAATCGACGCGGCTTTTGATTCGCTAAAATATGGTGTTTTTGGTTTATGAGAACTCGTTGTACTTGATGAGTTTTCAGAGAGAAAGTGAATTTTTGAAAACCACTGGCGCGCACTGTATATGAGCGGCGGTTCACACCATGACATCGTTTCGTATAGTGGTGTGAGCGAAACGGAATTCTACGCTGCGATCGATGAAGTCTGCTGGGCGCTGTTGCAGCATCCTGACCTCCGGATCCAGTTTCCTACAGATAAAGCAGCACAAGAGCGACTTGTTGGCGGGTTCACTCGGCTCAGCAATCAAGAAGTCATGAGTGGATGCGTGGGTGCGATTGACGGGTGGCTGTGTCAATTTATGGTGCCCAGCTCTGTCGAAGTGGACCAAGTTCGGGCATTTTTCTCCGGCCACTATCGCTGCTATGTTGTCAATGTCCAAGCGTGTTGCGATTCACACTATCGCTTCACATCTGTCTCGATTTCAAACCCGGGCAGTACGGGCGACGCTGTCGCGTATCAAGACTGGTCGCTCAAACCCATCTTGGATGACGTCCCTATTGGACGATACGTCGTCGGCGACAACGCGTACGCCAACGGAAATCGTCTCCTCACACCGTTTCCTCGTCCAGGAGTCAAAACCGACTATCACGACAGCTTTGACTACCACCTGAGCCAGCTTCGTATCCGAATCGAGATCAATTTTGGTCTACTTGTCCGGAAATGGCAGATTTTTCGCAGCCCAATTCAAGTCGAATTTGCTAACGTCTCGAGCAGAATCATGGCAGCCTGCATTCTCCACAATTTTTGCATCAACCAGCGATTTCTCACCAATCCAAGCTACGGTGTCGCAAACGGTCAAGTTATTTCGGATGATAAGGCTCGTCTCCCTCCGCTCTCACGGCAGGCGCACCAGGCCGTTCAAGATGCCGACCGATCCGTCTGCACTCGTCTGTATGAATCACCAACGGTTGCCGCTCGTCGTGATCGGCTCTTGATGCGCGAGATTAACCTCGTTCGCGACGCCATCGTTGGGGAAATCAAGCGACCCCGACACAACATCGCCCGCCGAGCTCAAAGCCAACAAGAGTTGTAGGGAGGCATTGTGCCCGCGTTCTTCTCGATATCAACTTAGATCCAGCGCCAATCACGAACGAATCACATTCAATACATACTCACCCAAACCCATTAAAAAAAACGCAAGAGCCTGTTAGATCGAAGCGTTAATCTCTCAGCCCTTATCCTCGGCTGATATACCCATCACTTGCTTTTTAACTCCTTCTCGAGCTTGAGAATCGCCTGCTCCTGGATGCTGATGCTCGAGTGAAGCGCGTACGTAGAGTGGCCTTGGGCTTCACGCCGAGTGAGCATTTCTCGCATCTCATCGGCGGTCTTGTACGCCTTCGAATGCACTCCAACAGCGACCGAGTAGTTGGTGCTTAGGGTCTAGACCCCAACCCGGTCAGTAATGTTTAGTCACTGGGTCAGAAACACCCTGGAGAATATCAGAATATATTCGAAAGATAATGTATATATTACGAAGATACTTTGCACTCTATTTGGATGTGGATCTTCGGGCGCTTCAGGCGGGAAGGTCGTGAGTCTCGAACTCGGCGACTGCGTCGTGAACGTAATCAGTGTCACCGCAACAGTCAAGCAGATGTCCATTATTTGAACCTAACGCGCAGCCTTACCCCTGAAGCCACAGAGCAAGAGCCCTACCCCCGAACCCATCCCGCCGACACTGATGATATCAAGTCTCCTCAACCGTGTCGAAAATGATGAATCAGACTCAGACCCAGAGATCGACATCAACGAAGCAGAAACCGTACTGAAGACCTCGAGCCACGTGAACCTGACGCCGCTCCCCAACAAGTGGATCTGGAGGAGGATGGCTTCGAGATGATAGAAACCCCTAGGCCTGTGTGTATATGATGTCTGGAGGCAGTTGGTGACCGCGATTTCATGGTCACCAACTGTGGCCACAGATTTCATCTGGGGTGTGGGGTTCACTTTGTGATCTCCAACAGGACGATCCACAATGTTGGTGACACACAGTGTCCCAACTGCCGAAGACTGATGATGACGGTCTTTCTCCGTTGCGTAATCTGCCGGGGTGTAATAGGCCGACGCCAGTCGGCGCCATGTCGCTCCCAGAGACGCGGCGGGATGGATGCCCACCTATCCCACACGCGCAATCAAGCAATTCGTCGGCCGTCCGATCATGGATGCCGGTCGCGTTCGCCGGCGCGCCTGCGCGGACGACGCACGACCGTCAAGGGGCGGTTGTGATATAGCGCTCGGCCGCCTGGCACTTACCTGCTTTAGACGTCGCTAGATGGATTCCCATTTCATGGGGGAAGTCAGTTGAACAGACTAATATGTGTCGGTCGATGGGAAACGGTCCCGTTGCGACGGGACGGTCCCTCGGCCCGTCAGACCCGGCCCGCCCGTTTTAGGTGCGGTGGGTACATCTGGTGTGGTCCACCCTAGGTTCGCGGGGGTGCAAATTTCTTAGGTGCGGCCTGATTTGGGTGCTGCCGTTAAGTTCGGTACCCAATGTAGTTCACTTTTAAGTGAACTTAAAACTACGAGGCCACACGTGGCGCTCGTGCGTCAATAGACTCCACTTATTGCCGTCAACCCCCCAAGTCCCTATCCCTCCGGAGGGACCAAGCCAAGTACCAAGAAGCTCCGCAGGTGCGTCCTAGTGTAGCTAGCCCGTCCTTAGCCGGTCTGTTTTGTGCGCGTGCTGTGTGGCATTGAGTGTGTTGGTTGCACAAGGCGCGAGCGAATTCCCCGCGCTTTGTCAAGGGGCGTGGCCAACTCACGGCCCCGAGGCACTTTATATAGTGAGTGCACTCGCTGCGTGTGTCCTCTGGACGCGTGTATTTCATATTACCCGGTGTTTGAGAGAGAGAGAGAGAGAGAGAATTTGAGGTGCAGACCTCATAGTTTTGTAAGGAAGGCACGACCGGTGCTTAGCATATAGACCGGTGCGTGTCGTTGCCCAGCTCTGGTTATTGATTGAGGAGGTGTTCAGTGCGCATTGTTTCCTGTCCCACTACTGTCTGGCTACGGGGCGTAAAGCCCGAAAGAGCTGGCAAAGGGTACACAACGTGAGGTGCTAGCCTTTTATCTGATTGTTCTATATTCCACAAAGGTCCATCCAGTGCTATCCCTTCGCTGGAGTGGACCGTGAGTTGACGGTGTGCTACATACGCGCGGCAAACCCAACCCACTTTATCACACTAAATTGCAAGTAGTCATGATCAACGGTGGAGAAGAAAATTTTGTGGGTCTCCCAGTTCAAAACGGTTGTTTATAGGAGAGAACCGTGGAAGCTGTAGCCGCAAATTTTCATTTGCAAAACGCAATGCAACATCTTGGCGCGGACTGGCAAATATTGACGCAGGAACTTGATGATGGTTTCGACACGCGCTTCGTCCGCAACCCTACACATAAAGAAAAGTTTTTTTAAGCAATCTTCCAACTTGTGCTCACAGACGGTGTGCTGCACGACAGTGCGCACGTGTGCGCTGGGCAAAAGCTGGCAACGTTTCACTGTATCGTTAGTCACAGCTACACCCTACGGCCGTGGCTGTTAACGCCATAATCCGCTATTGTGGTGTGACGGCCTGAGGTTTTATCCAGGCACGAATACCGCGAGGTTATACCACACCCAGTCGCTTCCCGCTAGCGCGAGGTGACAGAGTGTTGGTTGCAGGCAGTCTCTTGGGCGGCGCATCCCAGACACATCAGGTTGCTCGTTCGCAGCATTGCTCTCGGTACACCTGGCGTCGCCTGGGCTCGCCTCGCTGACACAGCCAGCGCCTCCGATTACTTCGAGTCGGCTCACAGACGTTTCCTCCGCCATCGCTTGGGCGCCTGCTGTGACCTCGGGATCACCCCGCATAGCTCGTAGCCCCAGCGTCGCCTCACGTCGCCTCGCACGTGGCCAGAACGCCTCACGTCGCTCCACGGTTGCCTCGCGGGTGCCCCAAGCGTCTCGCGCCACTTCAAACGTCTCGCGGCACCTCGCGCACGCCTCAGTCACTTGACGGGTGGCCACGGATTCCTGAAGATCCCAGTGTCGCTTGAAGGTCGATCGAGCAGTTGCCGGTCGCCTGACGGTTGCTTGTAGGTTGCTTGAAGTCAGGTTGTAGTCAGTAGTGTCGCACATAACCAGGCGACGTAGAGGTAGGGCAGGCATATGGTGACTGTATCTCCCTGGATGAGGGAACCGTAGGGTAGGGAAGTGATGGTAACAGGACTCTGGATTTTGCCGTGAAGTACACAAGCCCCGTACTTCGCTTCTGGAGAACGCTTCCAAGCGCCCGTCGCCAGTTGGAGGCGACGTTAACCTCTTTCCAGGTGCAGGCCTGAAGAATGGGACGAGTGACAGTTCGTGAACCTCTTCACACCGTAGAGGAGTTGGATGTGTAATTGGAAGATGTAGCTCTTGACTTTGTCCTCAGTGAGTAATTCTCCAAGTAAAGTGATCTGTCTGCTTCTGTGGCATCCGCAGCAGCGGTTTCCTCGGGTTCAAGCTACATGCATGGGTTTTCTCCTAAACTTTGCAACATACATTGACACTTTCTTCCATGAACCAGCATGGCAAATTCGCGATTGGCTGGGGGGCAACCAAACCAGCACCTTCTTCATGATTTGGAGTGCTTCCCACACCCTGGGATGCCGTGCACTTTAAGAAAATCGATTTTTTCCACTACACTGGAATCGGTTCACTGTCAACCTCGAAACCTGACGGATACTGCTATAGCAGTAACCTGATATGATCACTGGACCCATGCAACTCATTACATTAGGTCTCAAACTGTAATACCTTGAAACATTACATATTACAAATAGTGGCTCTAATGTATTACATTCATCACCACCTGTCTATTACATCTCGATGGAGCTTAGGACATGGCCTCGCCCACCGACTTGGCGGCGTCTTTCAGCGTTTCCAGCTTTTCCTTCTGCTCGCCACTGAAAAGTGATTTCTCCGACTCCAGCAGCTCGCGCCCGAACTATATGTGCAGATTCCAGAGTACCGAGTCGTTAAAACGCCTCGTTCGGTTGCAGCAACAACGGCATTCCACACACGCACCTGGTCCTGCTGCTTCTCCAGCGCGGTCGCGTACTTCTCCCACTCGCTCATGAACAGCGGTACGAACTTGGGCGCGGCGTCCTTGTGGCGGCGGAACTCGTCTCTGTTGTCGCACACATCATTCACAACATGCGTTCGTAAGGCAGCGCTCCAACTGGTGCCGAGGAGCGGGGCGCTCGTGCTGCGCCGCGTACCTGACGTAGGCGTCGCCCAGCACGCGCATGCGCGGATCGAGCTTGCGGCGGTGGAGCGTGAGGATGCGGCGGTAGAGCCGCAGAGCGTCGGGGCGCGCGGTCGCCATCGTCAGTACCGTTGCTCTCGTCGGACGGAAACTGAGCTCGTGACGGAAGGTCATTGAATTCGGGTCGTTAGGAACCGTACGAGTGCAATCACAGTGTTCGTATCGGATACATCGGCAACTCAGGTGCGCTTCATCCTGCCATTTTCGCCCCTCCCCTCCCGACGGAAACGCCCCTCCACCACGATGCGCGGCATCAAGACCATGAGTCTCGACGCGTGGCTCTTCGGTGAGGACGCGCAGCAGCAGCAGAGCCAGCAGCAGCAGGGCCAGTCGCAGAGCGACGCCGGTGCAGCAGCGCGCCCCCCGCGGCCGCTGAGCGCGTCCAAGACCCGGAGCGCTGCCCGCCACGCGCCGAATAGCTCCCTCGCCATGGGCAGCGCCAGCATCGCCTCCATCAACATCACGGCGCCCACAGACACGACCAGCGCCGGCGTGCCGTCCCAGAGCGTCGCGCGGTCCAACTCGCTGCCCGTGAACAGCCTCTCGAACCGCATGGCCGCGCGCGCCAAGAAGGCGTCGCTCGCGCTCGTGCTGCCGCCGCACAACGCGAACACCAACAGCACAACCACGACGACGGCGGCCCCACACACTCATGAGCCGCCGACACCACACTCGGAACTCTTCCCCGTGAGCTCCAAGCTGCGCAAGCTGTTCCGACCGAACCGGCTGCAGTGGAATCGCGGGCGGCAGTCGCTCACGCCCGAGGAGAAGCAGCGGCAGCTGCTCGGGCTCTCGTCCGAGTCGTTCCAGCGGCTCCAGGGCCACGTGCCGTTCACGCTTAAGGAGATCGTCAAAGACCCGAAGAAGCTGCCGTATCTGCTGCGGTGGCTCTCGTCCGACGACGAAGACGCGCCGCCCTCGGTCGCGCGCACGACCAACTACCACCAGGTGCTGCTGTTTCTGCTCGAGATCGAGCAGCTGCAGCTCGTGGCCGACGAGAAGCGCAAGGAGCAGGCGCTCAAGATCTGGAACAAGTACATTGACCACGAGTCCGAGTTCCAGATCGCGACGACGCTCGAGCTCACGCACGAGCTCGAGGCGCTGGTGCGCGAGAGCATCGACTCCAGCGACAAGGTGCTCGACAGCTTCTTTCCGATCCAGAAGCTCGCGTACATGCGGCTGACACGCGAGGAGATGCCGCGTTTCCTCAAGAGCCGCGAGTACCTCCAGATGCTCATCGATACGGAGAACGACACCGAGTCGGTGCCGATGGAGCGCATTCTGCAGGTGAGAGTGTGACAGCATGGACTTGTACGGCTGTGTAGAGATGCTGACATGCTTTGCGGCTTTGATATGGTGTTTGTGATTGTAGCAACCGCGGGCAGCCCACTATTTCTTGCTTTTCCTCATGCAGAGTCGGCAGCACTTTGAACTGTACTTTTGGCTCCACGTTGAGTACGTGCTAAAGCCTCTGCTCGAGACCGAGAGCTACGACCCATTCTGGAAGCTTGCGCGAGTGCTGCTGAAGAAGGCGCAGCACGACTCCCAGGCGATCACCCTGACTACGAAAAACGATTTACTCGCCGCCATCAGCGAACGGAGGATGGACGACAAGCTGTCACCACCGCAGCCAGTGGCAAAGGCGCTGTTCATTCGGGCCCAGCAGGAGATTTTCGTGATGCTTCGTTCGTCTTGGTTCAATCGCTTCATGAAGAGCAACCTCTACAAGATCGCACTCAAGGACTGCCAAATCCACTTGGACAAGAACGAATCGAAAGAGGACTCACCCCCAAAGCTTCTCTCCCGAACGTTCTCGTCGCTTGAGTATGCCTCCTTTCGACAGAATGGGCAGTCGGATGACGACGAATCCACGATATCGGCGTCCGCGGAAGACAAACACGACGAGATTCGTGAAGATGAATCTGATGAGTTCGTGGGGGCTCCACTTGGCCTGCTCCCGATGGAAGTACCCAATGAACTTCCAAGCGGGAGTGATGACAGTAGCGGCGTCGACTCGGACGCCAGCTCGGAAGCTGGTGCGGACGACGCGCTGGACTTTTCGAAGATGGTCCTCAACCTAGAGAGCATCATTCGCCTGACGAAGCTTCCGGACGGACTCCAAGTGCATTACCGACCACACTATGATGCCCCCACTGCCCCGCTTGCATCAGTGGACGCTAAGGCTCCTGAGGACACACACACGGAGCAATTGGCGCGCCAGGATCTCGCGCTGGATACAGTTCTGACGTTTTCGACGGCGCTCGAGAAAAAGGGCAAGGGAGACCCGCGTGCGACTGTGGTGCTCTCGCCTGTGGAGAACCCGCGGCTACAAAAGGCACCCAAAGAGAGCTTTGAGGCACTGTCGAAGCGCGTCAAGGCGTTTCTTGTGCCGGACGGTCGACTTGTCATGAAAAAGTCAGCCGGCGGTGGGAAGCCGCCGAGTGATATGATCTTCCCCTTTCAGCAGAGCGGTCGAGATGGATTCCTGTACGGATACGTGTACCTGACGTACGAAGCCGTCCCAGTTGGCCGTCACCAGAAGATCTATTTCGCGGCGAAAGGCTTGTGCATTCTATCTCGGTTTCCGCTCGTACGAACGCTGCGACGCATCCTGGAGACTCACCTCTCAGAACGTCTGCCGAGCGAGCGACTCGACCCAGCGGTGCTCGCAAAGCTCTTTGTAAACGACGTGCCTGTCCCCTCCACTCAATTCGTGAGCCAGATCCCCATCGAGCTCATGCGGCGGCGCACCCGCTCGGAGAGCGGTGCCGCCCAGCGTGCGCTGAGGAAGGCGCTCATGGACACACGGGTGGACGTGTCCGTCCGGCCGCTATTCGAGTATTTCGGCTCGGCCATCGCGCTCCAGATCCTCGCGTGCGCTCTGCTCGAGTGCTCCATCGTTTTCGTCTCCAGTCAGTACTCGCTGCTCACGGCTTGCGCCGAGGCCGTGCGGTGTCTGCTGCGGCCCTTTTCGTGGTGCCACGTGTACGCGCCCGTGCTGCCCAAGCCGCTGTTGTCGTACTTGCAGTGCCCCACGCCTATCGTCGTGGGCTTGCATAGCTCGTACGCCGAGCGCGGCGATCTGCCGACATCCGGCTTCTGCGCAGTTGCCGACATGGACCGCCAGGTACTCGAGTTTGTGGACGCGCGGTACTCGGTGGCGTGGCGGCGTCTCGGACTCCAAGAAACGACGAGCGCCGATGGCGGATCGACGGCCACAACGACCAACACGATCTTCCTCCCAGCCGCATTCGAAAAGGCCAAGCTCCGGCTTGACAAGATCTTGCGCCCCATACCACGCGCCGAGGACGTGGACTTTGTGTCGCTCCACTCAGGGCTTACGCTTGCCCAGGCGCAGCCAGCAGGCGTGGACGACATGGATCTGTACGGCAGCGTGTTGAAGAACGATGAGGAGAGGATCCGTGCCGCGTGCTTCGAACTGCTCTCCGGTTTGCTCGAGGGCCACACGGAGGCGTGTCTTGTTGTGGGCGACACGAAGGAGTCGGTCGTGATCTTTGACGAGACCCAGTTCCTCGCGTCCCGCACAGCCGCCGAGGACGGGCTCTTCTACCAGGCGCTTTTCCGCTCACAGTGCTTTTCAGAGATCGTGAGCGCCCACCGCATCGATACCTCCGGTGTCGAAGACGACTCAGCGGACGGTGAAGCCGCTGGATATGCTAACGGAAATGGTGCCGTGAGGTAGTCGAGAGGGACGAGGAGGAAGTATTTGTGTTAGTCAACGATGAAAGCGCACAAAAGAACAGCGATACAATTGGAGCATTTAACTCAATAGTTCAGCTTCCTGCTCTTCTTCGTCGATCATCTGTGTGTCTTCGACCGCGTCCGGGAGCAGTTGGGTAGCTTGCTCATTCGCGGTTTCGTCGCGCGCAATCTTTTTCGAAGGAGACCCGTGGGAGGAAACCTCCATATCGTCGGCGTGGTCTTCGTCGTCTCTTGGACGCTTCCGCTGGCTCTCAAGCTCACCACTAACAGCCAAACGTTCTTCGTCCTCAGGGCCTTCGCCACGAGCCGAAGAAGAAGTCGATTCCGACATGTCAACGTCGCGACGTTCTTGCGGAATAGCGGCAGGAGCGGAGTAGGTCAAATATGTTGGTGTACTCTCCGGGAACACCTCCGTATCGCCCATGGCATCGCTAAACTGACTCGCGTCAGCCATTTCCGCATTCTCCGGAGCGTTATCGGTTTCGATAGTTCGAGCGGATTGGGGGGCTGCGCTAGCAAAGAGGTCATCGTCACTGTCATCATCATCTTTAGCAGCCGCGCGACGAAGGCGACCACGTCGAGTAGGTGCATCCTCGTCTGAGTTGTCGTCATCCATAGAGAGCCCCTTCGGAAGGCGCGCCTCGTCAACCGTGGTGTCGTTTCGAAAAGAATGGGAGCGGAACTCATCATCGTCTTCGTCTTGGTTCTCATCAGCTGAATCACGTTGTCCGTCTTTGTCTCCGTTTCCATCATTGTCTTCCTCATCGGACGAATCATGAGTCATACGGTGCAGCTTCAGATACTTGACACGACGTTCGATCTGTTCGGGTGTGCGATCGCGGTCTTGGAACATATCCTCATACGAAATGACCTCGTACACTGATGGGAGATGACGGTATTGCATGTAAACTTTCTTGAGAAAGCGGTCTTCGACCTTGGTCCAGTTCCTTGCGCGCTCAGTAGCGGCCTGAGAACGGCGTTTCGGTCGACTCGTCGCCTGAGTCGAGTCGAACTCGGCTTCACCGTCGTCATCGTCGTCTACACGAGCAGCCTTGGCCTGGGCGGGGGTGCCATTTTGGGAGGAAGTAACGAGAGACGAGGCCCGGAAATCTGTCGAATCCAGGGAGAACGTGAACTCCGCCTCGCCATCCAGATCCTCAGCATCTAGAGCCTTCTTCTGGCGACGAGCTTCGGTGATGCGATCGAGTTTCTCTTGGCGACCGAGAGCGACAGCTTCAGAACGCGACTTGGTCAATCCATCCGTCGGTTCATAGTTGCGCTGCATCAGAAGGCACGACTTCGCCGCGTACGGTTGGCGAAGCAGCGTCTCCACGAACAGAAGGCGGTTCTTGTCAGCGAGTGTGAAGAAATCACGGACGACACCGCGAATGAAGTCCAAGAAGCCCTTGTACTCCTGCTTCTGCATCAACGGATCTTGGAGCATCTTGTTGAAAAGCAGCAGCACGTGAATGTTGAACAGCATCGGCTGCATCGTCCACTCCTCATCCTTGTGAATTCGAAAATGTTTGGCTCGGTAGAAGAAGGAGTGGATGTAGTGATTGACCTTGGCGGTGTTGGTGCGATAGTTGGCCAGCGCATGACAATACATTTTGATCGTCTCGAATGACAGGATCGTTTGGAAGTACCGCCGGACATCGAAGTCAGCCTCCTTTCGCTGCATCTCGAGCAGTAACTGGGCTCGGCGTTCCGCTTCTTCCTCATCGCCAGAATCGTCATCTTCATCGTCATCATCACCACCCCCATCTTCACCATCCTTCTTCTTTGCCTTCTTCTGTTTGCGTTTCTCATCCATTTGAGCTTTTCGGCGAGACAGTACTTTGATCGTCCCTTGAGAATCAAGAATTTTGAATACGATCTGTAAGAAAGACAACATGCTTACGCAGTGAGAACCAAAGCAAAGGGCACGAACGAGGACATGAACTTACATGAGTGAGAGTGATGACGTCAAACACGTAGTCCATCGAGAACGTGGATGGAGTCCGAGTCTTCAGGAGCACGGGGAGTCGATCCAGGAAGTCACGCTCGTAGAAAATCTTGTGCTGCAGCGAGTCGGCAATGCGCTGGAACCGGACGTCATCGCTGTTCGCCAGCTCGGACAGGTATGTCATCATCTCAGCAAGAAGCTTCACCGACACAGTCATCCCGTGGTAGTTCTTGCCCGTCGCGTAAGTCTCAATGGACTGAAGCACAAAGTTGAACGAGAACATATCAAGCGTCGACAGCACTGCCTTCTCGTTGAGGTCTGGCTTGGTTGGCTCATTCGGCGGGGCCGTATCGAAGTCCAGCGCGGCCATCAGAGCCTGTTTCTCTTTCTCGTACGCCTTCATGTGGTGGCGGTGAATCGACTTGAGAGTTTGCATCTTGAGTCGATGATATGTTGTAAGGAACCAAATCAAGTGGAAATACTGAAGCCGATCTGTCGACACGAGTTTGCTGCTGCCGCGGCGAAACTCACCCTTGAGCGAATTGGTAAGCTGGAAGAAGGACTTATCCAGCACCGTGTCACAAATCTCGACCAAAATCGCCATTGTGGTGTAGTCCGACTCGTTCACCGACTGCTTGGGGGCGAAAATTTCGATCACATCCATCATTTGCGTGATGGGCGGCTGCGAGGAGCCGCGCCCACCGCGCTTCCGCATGACAGGCTTCTTCACGGCCTGCGGAACCTGATCATCTCCCACCTTCGATAGGCTCGTCAGCACAGTCGAATGACCGGTGGACCCGACAAGCTTCATCATCCCGCCAAAGTTCGAGTGGCGCTGGGAGCCCAACGGTTTGCGTGGCTTCAACAGTTTCTTCTCAGAGCTGAGCGCGTGCACGAGACTCGAGTCAGGCGTCGATCGCGCCGCCGGTGCAGCGGAAGCGAGAGCCGATTGGGTCTGCGTAGGTTGTGACGGTTGTTGCGGGTCGCCGCTGAGCTGTTGCTTGAGGTAGGCCGCGACGGCCTTTGGGGTCGAGCAGCCCAGCGTGAGGTCGAGCATCTCCATGATGAGCAAGTTCCAGTCGCGGTTCTCGGGCGAGTCGATGTCTTGCGCGAACAGCAGCACCATCTCGTAGACGTTCTCTTCGTGGAGCGTGCGGATGAGGTCTTGCTGCAGGTTGCTGAGATGCGACGAGCTCGAGGTCACGAAGCGCTCGTCTTCGTTCGGGATCGCGAGCAGGTTGCGCAGCAGCATGAGCACGAGCTCCATGCTGATGTAGTCGTCTTCGGTTCTGGCCGATCCTTTCTTCGCGAGCGGCTCGACGAGGATGGTCATGAGAATGGGCACGACGCCCTCGCGCAGGAACGCGTGCTTGTAGTCGCGCAGGTACTTGAGCTGCTGCGCGATGTTGGTCGAGTCGCGCGGCGGCTTCATCGTGAGCATGACGAGCACCTTGATGATCGAAAACACGAGCGTCCAGTCGTGCTGGTGGTTCACCAGCAGCGGCAGCAGCTTCTTCTGGAGGATCTTCCACTTGCCGAGCTGCTTGGCCACGAGCTTGTGCTTGGCGTGGTCGCGGCGGATCACGCGCTGCAGGTCGTGGATCCACGCGGCGCAGTCCTCGCCGCGCATGAGCACGGGCGTCTCGCCCTCGTTCACCACGCGCAGCATGCCCAGGTTGGAGCACACGAGCAGCAGCTCGTTCATCATCGCGCGGTCCAGCGTCTCGTCGGCGCGGCCGCCGGCGCCGCCGCCCTCGTCGCCCGACGACATGGAGAAGTCGTCCAGCTCGTCGTCGCGCACGGCGCCGGACACCTCCACGGCCTCGTCGTCGTCGCCGCCGCGCGCCGTCGGCGGCGGCAGCCGCGTCGCCGCGGACGTCGTCGCCATTTCCACAGGTCTTGGAGTGTTTTGGAGTTGGCGGCAACGTGCAAGTTGCCCGCCAAAACTGGGGAAATGAATTGACTGGACGATTCATTGAATTGCAGAAAAATGAATTGCGACGAGGGTCCCGCAACACATGGGTCCGCCCAAAAGTTAACTTGTTGGTTCACCAGTGCAGCGCAGAATGGAGACGCGAGGGAACATGGTGCCGGGCGCCGGTGGGCCGCCGCAGGTCCCCACGGGCGGCGCGCCCGGGCCCATGGGCTACGGTATGCACCCGATGATGCAGCCCCAGCAGCAGCAGATGCCGCCGTCGATGCAGCAGCAGCAACACCAGCAACATCAGCAGCCGATGGCGCCTCAACAACAACAACAACATCAGCAGCAGCAGGCGATGGGCATGGGCATGCCGATGGGCGGCTACGCGCCGATGGGCGGCGCGGGCGGCGGCGTCATGATGAAGGCGCCGGCGCCGCACAGCGGAAGTGGCGGTGACCGCGCGACGCAGCTCTTCGCCGTGTGCGAGAGCTGCATGATCGTGCTGCGCATCAACGGCCACGACATGTCGTACCGCCGCATCATGGAGCGCAAGTGCCCGCGCTGCTCCAACATGCTCACGCTGCCGCAGGAGATCCTGGAGATGCTCATCCTCTACGGCCACTTCATCCCGGAGTCGGTCGCCGCGTCCATCACGCTCGGCGCGACGGTCACGCACCCGACGCTGCGCGGCGACTTTGTCGCGGCCGCCATGAACGAGCTGCTCGCGCCGCTGCAGACCGACTACGCGTACGACGTCGCGCTGCCCAAGCGCCGCGAGGGTCTCGGCATGTCTCTACGAATGCACAGTACGTACAATCAACGCGCTTTTTGGCGCCGTCGTTGTGTTAGGATATTAATCGCGTGGTGTTCTGTGTTGCGCAGAGGGTGATCTCGTCGTGGGCGGTCTCATCGATCTCGAGAACGGCGCCGAGAGCCCAACTACGGCTGCGCGCGTCATCGCCGTCGGTGACGTGCTCGTGGCCATCAACAAGAAGTCGATCACGTCGTCGTCGTTCGAGAAGAGCATCCGCATGCTGTCGCACGCGGCGTCGCCCGTGTACCTGACGTTCCGGCGACAGCAGCCCGTGAGCGTACTCTGACGAGATGACACAGTGCATGGAATGGTGGATGATTGATTTACTTTGGGTGTTGGTCACTTCGTGGAACGCAATTTCGATCTCTATGTGGGAATGCAGGATGGAATCGAGGCCTCTCTCTATCCAGTGGAGAGAGCGCTACAAAGGAAAACTGATCAGGACTTGGTCTTGTTCAGCGCGCCGACGTGAAGAAGCGTCTGCGTCGTGACCACGCCCACGAGCGAGCCCTGGTCGCACACATAGCAGTGGTCGCAGCGCATCATCGTGAAGATCATATGGAGGTCGTCGAGCGGCGTGGCGCTTGACACGGTGAGTGCGGTCGGCTTGAGCACACAGACGTTGCCGTAGCTGAGCTTGATCTGAGCGTCCAGCTTCTCTCGCTTGAAGTCCGACCAGCCTTCGCTCATGAGCGCGATCATGCGTTCGTCGTCCATTAGAAACGGCAATCCTGCTGGAGCGTCAAGCTGCGGAACAGGCTGGACCGTCGTCGCCAGGGCGTGGTAGACTTGATCATACGAGTGCTGCGCATAGAAGCCGCCAGGACGTGGCTCGGCGAGGAACTTCGTCGCGAGATTCGTCCACGACGCCGGCGGCGTCTTGGTGGTCATCGCGTCGCCCAAGTCGACGTCGACGTCAGGCAAGACGTTCGCATGGTAGTAGTGGCGGATGAGTTCGCGAATGTTCGCGGCGTTCACGAGCCCGAGCAACCGCATTTCGAAATCGTTCGTGACCACGGGAATATCTTGGTCGGGCATGCGCTGGACCGCGAGCAGGAGCTTCGCGACCGTCGTGCGTTTCGTGACGTACACGAGCAGCGACTCAACAACATCACCGGCGACCAGCGAAGGGTCAAAGTCCACAAGTGGCAGGTATGGCAACGCGCTGCAGACAAGTAGTGTGTCGTACACCGACTCCTCTGGCAGCACATTGCACACCCCGATGGACGCAAGCGTCGCGCAGAAGATGGGCAGCATGAGCGGCACGGAGCCCGTGATCTCAAGCGTGATCACGGCCGCCGAGACGGTGCCAGTGGCTGCTCCAGCGAAAGCGGCTGCACCAGCAAGCGCGTACGCCCCCGGAATGATGGAGGAAAAGGCACTGATGCCAGCAATCGCTTCGCCGAAGAGACGACCGAACGCCGCGCCGGCGATGAACGTGGGCAACCAGACGCCCGTCGGTAGTTGAAGCGTGATGCAGAGCGGCAGCAAGACCGCATACATCGCGCAAAGCACTGCGAGCGAGTAGAACTTGGAAACCGAAACCCACGACGCCGGCAGCTCGTTTTTGGTAAAGAGTTCCGTGAGGTCGTCGATGGATTTCGCGCGCGCGAACTCACCCGCCCAGAACGTAAGCGTCGCCACCAGCATGGCCACCAGGAACGGGTCGCCCCAGGTCACAAACCAGTGCTTGTACTTGTTGTGGCTCCCGCGCAGCTTCTTGCGTTTCAGCGCGACGACGCGCAACAGCATGATCATCAAGTAGGCCACGACGCCGACGCACGCGCCCATGAGCGCAAAGAGCGGCAGCTCCCACATCTTGAACGGATTGTCGGGCAGGTCCGACTTGAAGATGGACGGCCCGCGCTCCCGCGAGTCGGTATCCGCCACGGCAAGCGTGATCTGTAGCATGAGTGCTCCAGACACGGAGCTGATGAAGGCCTTCATGTAGTTGGAGATGAGGTAGTACGTCGAGGTGACCTCCATGGAGAAGAGTACACCGCCGATGGGCGAGGAGAAGGTGGACGCCACGCCTACAGCACAGGCGGCCGCGAGTAGCTGGAGGCGCGCGTTGAGCCGGTCGCTGAAGCCGACGAAGAACCGCGTGCGCAGCAGCAAGTGGGTGACGATCGACATGATGTGCACGAAGGCGCCCTCCGTGCCGACTACGAGGCCGGCGCCGACAACACACACGAGGCCGCCGATCTTGGCCACGAGCGTGGCGAGGTCAAAGTATCCGGGCAGGTACATACGGGCGTCGATGCCCGTGAGGATGGACTTCATCTGCGAGACACCGGAGCCGGACGCGACTGGCGAGAGCCGTGTCCACACGACGCCCAGCAGCGTGAACGCCACGGTGTGGGCGGCCCAGAGCAGGTACTGCTCGACCGAGGACTCGGTGAGGCCGATGAGGTATCTCCGTAGTGCCGCGATCTCACCATAGGCCCTGCACGAACAGAGACAAGAAGCTCCACATGGTCAGCGCAACACAGAACACCAAACACAGACAGGAGGGCGCCAGCCAGACGTGCGCCCAAGTGTGCGACACCGACAGGAGCTGCGGCCAGACGTGGACGAATGAACGTACAGACGGAGACTGTAGTGGAGCGGGCCGCCAATCACGCCAAGCAGCACGAGGAACGCGAGCACTTTGGCCTGGTGGCTGTAGAACTTGGCGCGCGTCTTGCTCGTGAAGTGCGGGTTGCCGAACAGCGAGGAGGACGAGCGGCGCGAGGCCAGCCGGTGGCGCAGCCCGGCGCGGCCGTCTGTGTAGTCGGACGCCACGATGCTCGCCCGCTGGCGGCGCAGCTGGTGCGACGGCGTGGGCGCGGGGAGCGTCGCCGGGTCCAGGAACAGCTCCTGCAGGTTGCTGTGCGACGTGGTGATGTCCAGAAAGTGGTCATTCAGCGGCGACGGCATGGCGAGCGCCGGCGGCGACCGCTTGCCGCCGCCGCCGCCGTCGTCGAGGTCGTGGTACGACAGCGCGCGCTGCTGGAACTCGTGGAGGCTCTCCATGCGGCCCGTGCGGCGCTTGTGCGCCGGCAGGCGCTCGTCCTCCGGGAGCATCGCCGCCGCGCTGTTGATGCTCTCGGCGCGCGCGCGCAGCGGCGGCTGCGGTGGCGGCGGTGGCTCGAACAGCGCCGCGAGGCCGCTTAGCGGCGCAGTCTGCGGCGGCGGCGGCTGCTGCATGTTTGGTACTTGCTCTCGTTATCCAAATGACGGAGAGACACGTTGACTGCGCGCAGCTGCTGACGCACTTGGCGGGCGTCAGATGGCGAGCGACGGAGCGACAGGAGCGAACGGCGCGCGCGCGCCGACTGCGCCCGACACGAAGACGAAGAGAGGCGAAAGGGGGATGCTCACCGGATCTCTCCTCGCCTGTCCGGCCCGTCGGATCGAGTGGCCTCATTGATCGCGCTGACGTTAATCCACCCACTGTTAGCGTCACGTCGCAGGAATGTTCCGGAGACGCGATCTGTCTGAGCCTGCGAAACGAACCCGACCCCTACATCTGAGTAAACAGCGTCACAGCCACCTGGAAACACAGAGGCTGCCTCTTTTTGAGATGATGGCTGCCAAAAAAGTCAAATATTCATGATTAAATCTGAGTCCTGGCACTTGCGCTGCCAAAGACAAGGAGCTGAGAACGCCTAAAGGCGTTCTCAGCTCCTTGTTTAGAAACCAGCGTCTCAAAATACGGAACCTGAGAAACGCGATAAAACAGATCGGATCTTGGGTTACGAGACCGTGGCTACGCCTTCAACATACCTCACCATCTCTGCCGCTGGGGGGCCGCCCGCCACGCCACGAGCCGTCACCACCGTCCCATATCCGCCGGCGCGACCAAAGCACTCATTCTGGAATTCGCGCGGCCTTCGCCACTTCGCCCTCCACCCAACACCGTCCTATTCAAGCCCCTTTCCGCCACACAACCACCAGCCACACAACCATGATGCTCTCCGCCGTCCTCCGCCGCTCGTCCCGCCGCCTGCCGGCCGCACCGGCGCCGGCGTCGCGCTCGCTCACGACCACGGCCACGACCACGTCGGCCGCCGACAAGGAGTACGACTACGTGATCGTCGGCGGCGGCTCGGCCGGCTGCGTGCTCGCGAACCGCCTGAGCGAGGACCCGAGCAACAAGGTGCTGCTGGTCGAGGCCGGCCCGAGCGACACCAACAAGTGGGACTCGTGGAAGATCCACATGCCCGCGGCGCTCACGTTCAACCTGGGCGACGACAAGTACAACTGGTTCTACCACACGGAGCCGCAGAAGCACCTGAACAACCGCCGCCTGCCGTGGCCGCGCGGCCGCGTGCTCGGCGGCTCGTCGTCGCTCAACGCCATGGTCTACATCCGCGGCCACGCGTACGACTACGACGACTGGCAGGCCAGCGGCGCCCAGGACTGGAGCTACGCCGACTGCCTGCCCTACTTCCGCAAGGCGCAGACCCACGACCTCGGCGAGGACGACTACCGCGGCGGCAGCGGCCCGCTCCATGTCTCGCGCTGCAACCAGAAGGAGCAGATCCTGTTCAGCAAGTTCATCGAGGCCGGCGTGCAGGCCGGGTACCCGTTCACGGAGGACATGAACGGCTACCAGCAGGAGGGCTTCGGCTGGATGGACACGACCGTCCACAAGGGCCAGCGCTGGAGCGCTGCGACGGCGTACCTGCGCCCGGCCATGGCGCGCAAGAACCTCACGGTCGTGACCGACACGTTCGTGAACAAGATCGTGTTTGACGGCAAGAAGGCTGTGGGCATCGCCACGGAGCACAACAAGAAGAAGACCGAGGAGACGTACTACGCTGGCAAGGAGGTGATCCTCTCGGGCGGCGCGATCAACTCGCCACAGCTGCTCATGCTCTCGGGTATCGGTAACGCCGACCACCTCAACGAACTCGGCATCCCGGTCGTGCAGCACTCGCCCGCCGTGGGCCAGAACATGGAGGACCACTTGGACCTGTACATCCAGTACGAGTGCACCAAGCCCATTACGCTCCACAACGCGACGTGGAAGTATCCGCACAACATGGTGCGCATCGCGCTCGAGTGGCTCTTCCTGCGCCAAGGCTGGGGCGCCACGGCGCATCTCGAGTCGGGCGGCTTCATTCGCAGCGCGCCCGGCAAGCGCCACCCGGACCTCCAGTACCACTTCCTGCCGGGAGCGCTCACGGGCCAGCTCACGCCGGGCGCCAAGCACGCCTTCCAGGCGCACTGCTCGCCCATGCGCGCCACGAGCCGCGGCTTCCTCAAGCTGCGCAGCACGAACCCGCGCGACCACCCGATCATCGAGCCCAACTACCTCAGCACCGAGGAGGACGTGGTCGACATCCGCAACGGCGTGCGCCTCACACGCGAGATCCTCGAGCAGCAGGTGTTTGATGAGTTCCGCGGCGACGCGATCTCGCCGGCCAAGCACATCCAGTCGGACGCCGAGATCGACGCCTGGGTGCGCGAGCACACGGAGAGCGCGTACCACCCGTCGTGCACGAACCGCATGGGCACGGACGACAACACGGTCGTGGACCCGTCCACGCGCGTGCACGGAGTCGAGAACCTGCGCGTGGTCGACGCGTCCATCATGCCCAACATCGTCAGCGGCAACCTCAACGGCCCCGTGATCATGATCGCCGAGAAGGCCGCCGACATCATCCTCGGCAAGACGCCGCTGCCCAAGTCCACCGCGCCCGTGTACCAGCCTGCGAACTGGGAAACGAGCCAGCGATAAACGAATTGCGATAGATCTGAAATGAAAGAACCACTGGCTTTCCCTACTACACCACCCACATTTCATCACGCCTGTGTTTATGTTTCGTTGCTTGGATACGATACTAGTATGATTACGGCTACGAAGGGAGGTTGCTAGCTCTCTAGTCGTCCTTCACGACCGGCGCTTTCTTGCGCTGTCGCAACTTCTGCTTGCCGTCATCCTCGCTCTCGGTCGCGCTGCCCTTGGCGTCCTTGGCCTTCTTGGGCTTGGCGTCGTCGGCGTCGGCGGCATCGGCGTCATGCTTCTTGAGCTCGCTCGCATCGTCCATCTCGCCCTTGGCGCAGCACATGAAGAACGCGACGATCAGCGTGAACGTGCCGATCAGGAACATCGAGCCAAAGCCCTTGACGGGGTTCGCTAACGCGTACTCCCACAGGCCCGTCATCGCCTCCGTGAGCTGGTGCGTGTAGCTCGACTCCTTCGCGCGCTTCTCCTCGAGCTCACGGCGTTCCTTCTCGCGCGTACGCTCTTCCTCCTCGGTCTCGAGCTTCTGCTTGGGCGCAAACGTCAAGTTCGCAAACGCCTCGGCCTTCTTGAAGTCGTTGCCCAGCCAGAAGTTGTCAAACGCGATGCCCTCCGACATGGTCCAGACCTCCACGGCGAGTGCGCCAATGGGGTCCAGGCGCGCAGGGTGCGCGTCCTCGAAAAAGTCCGGGTTCGGGATCTTGCGCGGCGCCCACTCGCCCTTGTAGGCCGGGTTCGGGATAAGCGGCGCGACCCACTTGCCCTTGAAGTCGGGGTTCGCCTTGGTGGGCTGCGTCCATTCGCCACAGCCCGAGACGGCCTCGCACTTGGGGTTCGGGATCTGCGGCGCGATCCACTCACCGTCGTCCTCGTCGTCCCAGTCCTCGGGCTTCTCCACGGCCGGGTCCGGGATAATCGGGACCTCGTCGTCGAGCCAGTCCTCGGGCTTGGTCGCGCTCTCGTCGGGGATGCGCGCGGGCGCGTCCTCGTCCCAATCCTCGGGTTTCTTCGCCTCGGGGTCGCGGATCTGCGACTCCTCGACCCAGTCCGCGGGCTTCGAGTCGCTCGGGTCGTCGATCTCCTTGTCGGGGAGCACCGAGGGCGAGAAGTCCTCATACAAGCTGCCCTTGGTCACCGACTTCTGGTCGATAAACATCTCGTACGTGTTGTCGTCGCGCATGACGAGCGTGTACAGGTGCGTGAGGCGGTCCGACTTGATCTGCGGCGCGCCGTCCATGTGCTTCTCCTCGTACTTGCCCGTGATCGGGTTCTTGTGCTGGAAGATAAAGTGCACCTTGTCGTTCGCGCCGCACTTGTCGGGGCCAAACATGATCACGAACGGCGAGTCGTCGCTAAAGTCCGAGTAGTTGTTGGCCTCGTTCTGGCGCAGCAGCTTGACGTACGCGCCGCCGCAGGTGAGCCCCTTCTGGAGCTTCACCTCGTACTGCACGACGAGTTCCTTCTTGCCGTCCGTGCCGTCGATCTGCAGCGGGTGGTCGAGCTTCACGGCGAGGCCATAGTGCTTGGCGGGCGCGTCAAGCACAAGCCCGCGGTCCTTCTCGAGGTGGCCCGTACGCACCGTGTACTCGTCGAGCGTCACCTCCTGCGACGTGTACTTCTCGTGCGTGCTCTTGAGCCAGCGCGAACCTTCGAGCTCCTCGTGCTCCTCAAACGTCTCGACAAACAGCCCTTCCTTCGAGATCTCCTTCACTTTCGCGAGCAGCTCCTGGTCCACGACGATCTCCTTGGACGGCGGCGCCTCCTCCTCGGGCGTCGCCGCGACGGTCTCCTCCGCGCCGCTCACCATGGCCGACGCCGCCAGCAGCGCCGCGCCCGTGAGCCCCCACCGCACGATCTTCATGCTGCTTGGTCTTGATCTTCTTCTTCGTCCTTGGGTCTTGCGCCGCAAATCCGGATTTGGTCTCCACGTGTCAAAACCGCAAGTTGAAGAGCTCTCTCTCGCTCTGTCGTTTGGTGGGCGCGGATTCTAGAAGATCCCTCGTTGGAGCTAATCTCTCCTGTCCCTCATGGAACATCTGTCCCTTTTACACATGTTATATTCGGGACTATTTCCAAATTCGGGACTGTTCGGGACCGCACCTCGGGAGCAAGATCGCTTGAAGGGGAACTCACAGAAAGCTCCCTCGCCTCGCCGTGGGAAGAAGAAGGAAGCAAGCAAGCGACATCATGGACACGCGCCAGCGCACGCAGTCGCCCGTGGTCACGGGCACCTCGGTGATCGCGCTCAAGTACGCGGGCGGCGTGCTCATGGCCGCCGACACGCTCGGCTCGTACGGCTCGCTGGCGCGCTTCACGGACCAGCGCCGCATCACGGCCGTGCACAACTCGACGCTGCTGGGCGCGAGCGGCGACTTTAGCGACTTCCAGTTCATCAAGGACAAGCTCGAGGAGCTCGAGCTGTACGACTTCAACCAGGACGACGGCTGCGACCTGAGCGCGCCCGAGCTCTACCACTACCTGCAGCGCCTGCTCTACCACCGCCGCAACAAGTTCGACCCGCTGTGGAACACGGTCGTCGTCGGCGGCCTCCACCCGGAGACCAAGCAGCCGTTCCTCGGACAGGTCAGCATGATCGGCCTCGCGTTCGAGGGCGACTTTTTGGCCACGGGCTTTGGCCACCACCTGGCCATGCCGCTGCTGCGAACAAAGTGGCGCGCGGACCTCACCGAAGCCGAGGCGCGCGAGCTGCTCGAGGCCTGCATGCGCATCTGCTTCTACCGCGACTGCCGCACGATCAACCGCATCCAGTTCTCCAAGGTCGACGCGTCCGGCGTCAAGATCGCCGAGCCCGTGGCCATCGAGACCAAGTGGGACTACGAGCTCTTCAAGAACCCCAAGTCGAGCTTTGGCGGATCGTGGTAAAGCAATATCAGAAAGCGAGCAGCCGTCCAAGTTGACAAACGGCGGCCGACACTGACACATGCATGGATACAAGGCACCACAAGTGGCAAGCGGCACCCATCGAGGGCGCATTTGGCTCTCTCCGTTATGCCGTAGCTACCACGCGCCACCATTCAAAGATACGCAAAAGAACAAAAAAACAATAATAAAAAGCCCATGAAAAAACAAAATGCTTCGTTTGGTTTATGGAGGACGCCGGCGTTCCACTTGCTTGCGGACGCCAACGCTCACTCTCGTCTCCGTCGCTTCGTGCGGTCGCGGCGGCGGCGGCGCGAGCTGGCATCCGAGTCCGAATCCGAGGACGACTCGGAGCCGCTGCTAGACGACGAACCCGAGGAGCTGGAGCTGGACCGCGAGGCGTCCGACTCGCTGCCGCTGTCGCTGCCGCTGCTGCTGCCACTCGAGCTGTCGCTCTCGCTGTCGCTACTGCTGCTGCTGCTATCACTGTCACTGCTACCACGACGCTTTCGCCGCTTGCGGCTCTTGGGCTTGGTCGTCTTCTTCTTCTTGGTCGCCTTCTTCTCCTTGGCCTTGGCTTTGGCCTCCTTCTTGCGCGCCTTGAGCGCGGTCGCGTCCTTCTCGGCGTCCTCGGGCGGCTTCTCCTGGCTGAACGGCTGGCGCAGCTTCGGGTTCTTGAGCTGCTGCGAGCGCGACGTGCGTACCACGTACACGGCGTCGTTCTTGCACTCGTACGTCCAGTGGCCGGCGCGGAGACACTTCTGGCACTGCGCCGTGGCACTGCCGCCGCTCGCGGACGACGCGCCCCCGGAGCGCCGCTGGACGCGCACCTGGTCCGTGCTGGTCAGGTACATGTTGCGCTTGGCCTCCTTGCGCATGGCCCACTGCGTTGGCGCCGCCGACTCCTCCGCGCGCCGCGACATGTTCCTTCTTCGCTTGTCGGCTTATCTGTCTTCGTCTCTCTCGGCCTCGCTCTCCTCAGCTCCCAACCAAAACCGAGCTGAAACGGTACGCCATTTATTAGCCAATTATGTCTCCAAAACGGAGAATACGGTGTTCCTAGTGGCTGATAATCCGCGACGAGCGCCGCACCGGTTCGTGCGACGCGCACCGACGCGAAATGGCTGTGACGCGCGCCATGCGCTGCTGTCGCGCGAAGAGCGCGCTGAGCGGCGGCGTCGCCGGCTCGGGCATGGACGCGATGTACCCGGTGGGCTGCGAGCCCACGACCGCCGTGATGTAGTTGACCGCGCCCTTCTCGACGTCCCGCGGCGAGCTCTCGGGCGCCGCCTCCATGGCGCCGACGGCACGCACTGCCATCGCCGACCAGTCCACTCGCCACAGCGCGGCGCCGTACGCCAACAGCTTGAACACTTCCATGCTCAGCACGCCCGTCCAGAGCGCGCGGAAGCCGTACCCGAGCGTGATGCCTGCCACAGGAAGGGGGAAGGAGCGCGACCCGTCAAGAAAGACCCCTCGAAAGTGAAACTGGATGTAGCGGCACTGTACGCACCACCAATGTACGCGACAGGAAGATTGACACACCACGTCGCGATCGTGCTCGTCCAGAAGATCACGCGCACTTGGCTGTTACCATGCCATGCCATGCCATGCCATGCCATGCCATGCCATGCCATGCCACGGATGTGAGATATATGAGATTGTCACCGCCACGAATGGCACACCACGCACCTCATGCCAGTGAGAACGCCGCCGAAGAGAATCTCGACCGACTCGACGACGTACGTGGCGATGAAGAGGGGCAGCACGTCGCGGCACGTGGCCACGAGCGTGTCGTCGGTCGTGTAGATCGCGATTACCTGGCGGTCGAGGTGGTGTGTGGCCAGCGCCAGCAGCGCCACGACTGCGAGCGTGCAGACGAGCCCGAGCCGCGCTACGCGCTGCGCCTTGCGAGGCTCGCCGGCGCCAAGGTAATTGGCTACGCGCACTTGCGTGGCGCACCCGTAGCCCCAGAAGAGCGCCCAGAGCAGCGACCACATGCCCGCGACCACGGCGTTCGCGGCGATGACCGTAGGCCCGAGCTTCGCGGCTACGAGCGAGACCAGAGCGTTCGCGAGGTTCGACACAAAGCTGTTGCCGGCTAGCGGCCCGGCGATCGCGAGGAATGCGCGCAGCCTGCAGAGCGTGAGCGCCTGGCGGTCCCAGCCGCGCCACGCGCGCTTGTGGTGCTGCTTGTACAGGAAGCCGTACGCGAAGAGCGCGCATGGCTGGTACCACGCGGCCACGACCGTAGAGAGCGGCGAGCCCACGAAGCCCAGGCCGGGCCAGCTGCCGATGCCGTAGATGAAGATCGAGTTGCCGGCGATCGCGACGCCGATCGACGTGATGCCCACCAGCGTCGTGGGCAGCAAGATACCCATTGCCTGGAAATATTGGCTAATGGGCCAACACAGACAGGATCGTGAGCGGACTGTCGCCCTGGCACGGATGGCACCAGCCAAGCCACGCACCGCAGGCACGCGTAGATGAGCGACGGCAGGATCGAGAACGAGAGCACGCGCGAAAACGTCGTGGCAAGCTCGATGACCTGCGTGTCGTCGGTCGAGTACTTAAGCACGTAGCCCACACACCAGAACCAGAGGAACACGGGCAGCGACAGCACACTCGTGAGCAGAAGCCCGAACTGCAGCCACACGCCCGTGAGCTCACGGTTGCCGGCACCCCACGACTGACCGCACAGCTATTCCCACGCCCACCATCCCGTTAGAGATCCGCCACTTCCAGGGCAGACGCTGAAAGCACGCACCGTGATCAGCGCCGAGGCCGAGGCCCACACGGCCATGAGCGGCGCGCTGGTCCAGACCTGCGCGAGCGACGCGCCCGCGAGCTCGGCGACGCCCTTGTGGCCCAGGAAGACGGCGTCGATGGCCGTGAGCGCAATACGCGAGACCGTCGCGAGGCTCACTTGTACGGCCATGCTCGAGAGCGCGAGGAACTCGCGCCGCATCGACGTGGCCTCGTCGCCCGCCGATTCAAGCCGGCCATCTCGCGGGCCCTTGGGCAGCAGCAGACTCGACTCCATCGCGGTTGCGGACTTTCCGGCGTCTGCGAGTGCTGTGGGAGTCAACTGCACGACAAAATGCAGTGCCTGGGAATAGACGACTTGACCAGGCCGTGGCGTTCGTGGGTAGGCAGGCAGCGGTTGTGTGCAACGTCTCCAAAACCGTTTCGAGCAAACGAAACGCGTGGGGCTGGTCGCCGTCCTGCGACACGTTGGTCGGTATTTTGTTGGTCAGTGGTGGTGGCTGGCTGACCCGCGGCGACGCGACCGGACTGCACAGCCGTTAAGGAAGAGCACCATGGGCGCTGCGCTGTCCACGCGCCGCGCCGATCCCGCGAGCGCGCACTGGCCACTGCTGCGCGAGTACCTGGGCCACTCGATGCGGTCGCTGGGCGAGTGCGCGAGTATCTTCATGGGGCGTAGCGCCATCGGCGACGGGCTCGACGGCGATTGTGAGGACGACGACAACGATGAGGATGACGAAGGCGGCGGGGGCGGGGGCCGCGGGTACCTACCGTCCGCGTACCCGCGCTACTTGACGCTCGGGCAGTTTGAAGAGGTCTTTGGGCTGCTCGTGGCGGACGCACGACCGCACTTTGCGTTCTTCCAGCCGACCAATGCGCCCGCGGGCAGCGCCAACGTCTCGGTCGTGTGCGCGCACCAGGTCTTCTGCGGACTCGCGCTGCTGGCGCGCGCAGATCTCCACGCCAAGGTGCAGTTCGTGCTGCGTTTGTACGCCACGGATGCGCACGGGCAGCTTCCCTCGGAGCGCCGCCGGGTGCTGCTGCGCGACTTCCTGGCGGCCGTGGCGCGCGTGCTCGCGCTCGCCGAGCCCGTGGAGCACCAGGTCGCGAGCTACCTGGAGGTGCGTCGTGTCAACTCGACGCGAGGCGTTCTAGCTGGGCCGTGGTAATTGACTCTCCGGTTCTATGTTGTAGAAAGAGCTGGTCGCGAGGAACGACGCGGCGCTCGCGACCTGCCGCGAGCTCTACGCGTTCTGCGTCACGACCGCGCGCATCAGCGGCTTCCTCCACGAGATCCAGTCGGTCGTCGACGGTACGTGTTGCGCATGATGACCCCAATACAGGCGTTCTTGCGTGCTAAAGATGCATCGCACTCTGACTCGCACAGAGCTGGCGCGCCTCCGCGACAAGCTCCTAGCCCCTCACGCTGTCGATTCGTCCGCTCGCGCCGTCAACACGCTCGCCGGCGGCGGCAGCGGCCACCTCAAGCTGCTCAACCGCGGCGCCACGATGCTGCAGCTCCCCCACGAGGCGCTGCTCTGGTCCATGCGGGTGAGCGGCGCTTTTGCTACATTTGAGGCCGTGGCACTTACTCCTGTGGGCCTCTGGTGGTGGTAGGCCCACGACCCCCCGTGGTTCTGGCGGCAAGACCACGTCGTGCTCCCGGACGACACGCTCGTGTGCGACGCGCTTTGCGCAATGCAACGCCAGGACCGCGCGAGTACTGTGCTGGTCCTGGCGCCGCGCCACACTGCGGCCGCCACCAGCACCACGACTACAGCATACGCTGGGCTGCTCACGCTCGACGATCTGTTCGGGTACGTGCGTGTTAGGATGGACATGAGACTCCGTCGTTTAGGAGTTCTGACTGTGAGCGTTTCAGCTTCTTGGTTGATTTACTTCCGGAAGACGCGGCCGCGACGCCGTCCATGGGCGAGTACATGCGCGCGCAGGTGGCCAAGGCCGGACAGCTCTTCGCGCACTCGTCACTGCGCGCGGTGCTGCTCGCGAGTGCGCCGTCTCGCGGCGGCGTCGGCACTCGGCCGGCGACCCGCAGCAGTGCGAGACACCAGTGCGTGGGCGCCGACGAGTGCTTCTTTAACGTTATCTTACGGCTCGCGTGTGGCGGGCAGGCCGTCGCGGTGCTCACAGCGGCCGCTACGACGACAGCCAGCACAACACAAGACGCGTCGCCCATATCCTCGGACGCGCTGCTCGGTCAAATCTCGGTGCTGGACGTGCTCGAGTGGCTCCTAGGCGACCTCTCGCTGTTGAGTACGTGCTGCTAAGGCCCCGTCAACTTCCTTTCTTGCCGGAACTGATAGATTTCTCTTCATTTGGATAGACGGCAAAGAGCGCTTCGCGGTTGCGTCGTTCCCGTGGTTCTATTACACGCCCACGACGTTGGTGATTCCCACCAGCAGTGCAATTGGCCAGCCGCGGCCGTGGCTGCTGGACGCGATTGTGGCGATGCACACACAGAAAACGACCGGCGTGCTTGTCGCCACTGGCGAGGCCCTCGATAAGGCGGCGTACGTGTTGAGGTACGCGCAGTCCGAGTGTGTCTGGAGTCTGTACCTACACCAACACGCACCAACATCACACGTTGCCTGATGTCCACAGCGCAGAGAGTATTCGAGAGGCCTTCGCCGCCCACGACGTCGGGCTTGAGAGTAAACCTGGCGATGACGACGCAGCCTCGCGCATGGATGCGCTGACGCCGCTCCACTTCCTGCTAACGAAGCTCCCGCACGCGATGCAGCCCGCGTGCTGTGTACAGAGCGAGGATTCGCTCGCACACGTCGTCGCCACCATGGTCGCGACTCGCTCGCGGCGTGTGTACATCCGAGACCCGCTGTCCGAGACCGTGCAAGGAGCGATTCGAGCCACGGACATCCTGCGGTTGCTGCTGCAAGAACAGCACTGTAAGCCACGCCGCGCGTGAGTGTCCAAGTGGCTTTGATCTACTACGTGGGCTGCGGCCGTGCCGTGTCTTTATGCGACGCGCACGATAAAGTTGTTTCGTCGTCCCGACCGCAGCAGCACGATCGTGCCGTCCACGAGGTTGCTCTCACCGAGCACGACGTCGTCCGCAGCCACGCGCTCCTGGTTCAGGTACACGCCGCCGCCCTTGATGAGCCGGCGGCACTCGGCCTTGGACTTGGCCATGCCGACCGCGACGGCCACGTCCACGGAGCGTCCGACCACGTCGCCGCGCGCGAGATCGAACAGCGGCGCGTCGCCCGCTATGGCCAGGACCTTGGCGGACGCACACCGTAAACTATCGTCAGATCTTGCATTTTCCGCTGCGATAAGAGCTGTCCATTGCGGGGCTGTGTGTGGCCAACAAGTACGTACGTGCGCTTCAAATGCCAAAGAACACGTACGCCGTCCTCGGGCAGCTCTCTCCCCTTCTTTCTTTTGGTCCACAAAAGCAGCACAGAGACCTGTAATCTATAACAAAGGGATATCGATTTCGTCACCTTCGACCTGTCGCTTGGAACATACGAAAGAGATCATATCAGACGAGAGCAAGAGCGACCAACGTCACCTTTCGTTTTCGTTTTGGGCAGCATCGCCTCGCCCACACTACCTAGAAGCGGTCCGTGTCGACGACTCCATGTCGCGACTCCCCGCTGTCGAAGCGGT
Source organism: Pythium folliculosum (assembly GCA_023336295.1). NCBI lineage: Eukaryota > Oomycota > Peronosporomycetes > Pythiales > Pythiaceae > Pythium > Pythium folliculosum. The sequence continues at coordinate 35,065 of JAADWV010000195.1, forward strand.
CATCGCGTTCGCGGCAGCTTCTACTGGCACGTCACGCGGCGGAACTCAGGAGAAGCATGACCTACAATACCACATCGACCACCACGAGACAACCTGGACACTATGCAGACCAGCCCATGCCACTGCACCCACCTCTATAGCGCTTCTTCCCGCTCGAGCTTCTGGACGGACCCAGGCCCTTCGCGCTGCCGCCGCTGACGGCCGCTGACTTCGCTGCGGTGCGTCGCCTCCATTTATCCATCCATAGTGGTGCTGCGTGGTCTCACAGGCTGTGTCTGTCCTTGTCGTTTCCCATGGCAGATCATGGCGCTCATCGACGTCCCCGTGGACGAGTACGCGTTCCGCGGCAAGACGCCGGAAGAGTTCCACGCGCGGCAGCTCGTGCGCGCGGAAGCCGCCCCCAACGCGAAGGACGGCGCCAGCATCCTCGCGGAGCCGCGCCCGTCGTCCTGGTGGGCCCGTCGCGTGCGCGCTGCTGCCGCCGAGATGGCCAGCCGCGAGATCGGCAACCCTGCAAAGCGTAAGTCGAGCCGGGCGGACACGACCACGTCAGTGCGAGCGATTGTGATCGACTCGCTCGTGGACGCCCAGCATCTCTTCGGCTTGAGCGGCCAGACGCTCCACGTCGCGGTCCAGATCGCCAACGCTCACCTCGAGAAGCAGGACGTGCCGGTTCGACGCTCGCGGGTGCTGCTGGTTTGGCATGACGGCGCTTTGGATTGCCACCATGCTCGAAGACGCCCACCCGCCCTCCGTCGATGATCTCGTCGACTTCACGCGCAACGCGTTCTCGCGCGAGGACCTGATTTCCATGGAAGTGGACGTGCTCGCGAGCATCGACGATCGCTTCACGTTCCGCACGGCGTACCGTTTCATGAAGCGATTTCTCACGGCCTCGCGTACGTGCGACGACCGCGTCGAGCTCAACGCACACTTCGCAGTCGACTTGTGCCTCCAGCAGAGCCAGATGATGAGCTATGCGCCGTCGCTCATCGCTGCTGCCGCCGTGTATGTCGCGCGCACCCGGCTGGACGATCTTCCGGCTTGGGTACGTCCACCATGTATCTCCTGCTTCCGATGGTGGTCAGCTCATCGTCTTCGTGTGTGATGTTTGTGTTCAATAGGACTCGACGATGGAGCTTGAGTCGCCGTACTCCGAGTCGGCGCTCCCCTGCTGCGTGGAGGACATGAAGGCGGTGCTCGCTCGCAACGCCGGTGACACCAAGTTGGTGGCCGTGCGTCGCAAGTTCCGGAAGGAGCGCTTCTCCGGTATGATCGCCTCGTACGCGTAGATGGTGGCCAGCCCGCTGTAAATTATGTTCTGTGTCGAGCGAGCCACCTCGACGCGATTCCAACCCGTTTTGTGGCACGGGCGACCACGCCCCTCGACCAGTAATAACAGGAAGAATGAGTCTCCCAGCAATACGAATATTTCCTTGTCAGCGAATATAGTACCCGAGTGTGTACTGTTCCATCCTGCGTGGTTTGCCAGGGCAGTTTCGGGCCACCGTGCCTGGTGTGATGAAGACGATGCAGACTACACAAAAGAGAAAGGAGCAAGAGGAGATAAACTCTACACTACACAGACGTGGTCGGCGGACAGTCGTCAAAGTCGCTGATCATCTCGTCGAAGGCGCGGCCGGCGCCGACCATCGGGTAGCAGTGCTCGTTCTTCTCGACCACAAACTCGGCCAGGATCGGCCTGTCGGCAGCCGGAAACTTGGCGATGGCCTCGGGCAGATCCTCCTCCGAGCTGCAGCGTCGGCCTTCGCAGTTCATGGCCTCGGCAAACTTGACAAAGTTAGGGTTCTTCATGACCGTGGACGAGTACCGCTCCTCGTAGAACAGGTCCTGGCGAACAGGTCCTGCCGAACAGGTCCTGCTACTGCCCTGGAAGTCGTTGTTCAGCAGCATCACCTTGACGCGGATGCCCTACTCGGCCGCGGTGGCCATCTCGGTCGGAGTCGTCATGAAGCTCGCGTCGCCATCAATGTCGACCACGAGCGCGTCGAGCTTGACGACCTTGGCGCCGATCGCGGACGGCAGCCCAAAGCCCATGGTGCCCAGCCCGCCGGACGTGATGATCGAGTTGGGGCGCGACCACCGGGAGAACTGCGCGGTCCAATACTGGGCTGCGTGTGCTCAACAATCACGTACGTGCGCATCGAAATGGTCACGAACGTGGCATTCACGCCGCCCTCGGGCAGCACCAGTTCGCTCCCTCTCTTGCTTTGGGTCTCCAAAAGCCGTTCGCGACGCGTGGACATTTGCGACCCACTGTCCGAGGCTGTGCAAGGAGCGATTCAAGCCACGGATATCCTGCGGTTGCTCCTGCAAGGACATCACTGTAAGCCACGCCGCGCGTGAGTTTCCAAGCGGCGTTGGTCTATTACGTGGGCATCGATGACCGTGCCGCGTCTCTACGCGACGCGCACGATAAAGTTGTTTCGTCGTCCCGACCGCAGCAGCACGATCGTGCCGTCCACGAGGTTGCTCTCACCGAGCACGACATCGTCCGCGGCTACGCGTTCCTGGTTCAGGTACACGCCGCCGCCCTTGATGAGCCGGCGGCACTCGGCCTTGGACTTGGCCATGCCGACCGCGACGGCCACGTCCACGAGCGGACGACCGATCACGTCGCCGCGCGCGAGATCGAACAGCGGCGCGTCGCCCGCCATGGCCATGACATTGGCGGCCGTGAGGTCGGCCGCACTCGACGCGCCCTTGCCGAAGAGCAGTTCGGTCGCGTCGTGGGCGCCCCGCAAAGCGGCCTCGCCGTGCATGGTCGTGGTGATGTTGTCGGCCAGCACGCGCTGCGCCGCGCGCTTCTCGGGTGCCTTGCCGTGCTCGTGGACGATCTCAGTGATCTCATTCACGTCCAGGAACGTGAAGCTCTTGAGCAGCTGCTCGACGTCGCGGTCGTCCGCGCGCAGGAAGTACTGGTAGAAGTCAAACTGTACGTAACACGAGCCAGGATGAGCATGTGAAGAACCATGAGCATAATGGGAGATAAGACAGTAGTACGCACCACCGAGGTCTTGTTGGCGTCGAGCCACACGGCGTTACCGGCCGACTTGCCGTACTTTTCGCCGCTCGCGGTGGTGAGCAGCGGCAGCGTGACGCCGAACGCGTCCTCCTCGCCGCCCTCGGACTTGCGGATGAGCTCGGTGCCCGAGACGATGTTGCCCCACTGGTCGCTGCCGCCGATCTGCGCGACGCAGTGGTGGTGGCGGTGCAGGTGGAGAAAGTCGTAGGCCTGGAAGAGCTGGTACGAGAACTCGAGGAAGCTGATGCCCTGGTCGCTCGCGAGGCGCTTCTTGACGCTGTCGCGCGTGAGCATGGCGTTGACGCGGAAGTGGCGGCCGATGTCGCGCATCCACTCGACCGCGGACATGCGCGTGTGCCACTCGGCGTTGTTGAGCACGATCGCGCCCGTGCGCGGGCAGTCAAAGTCGAGCACGGGCGAGAGCCCGCGCAGGATCTGCTGCGCGTTCTGGTGGACCACGTCGTCCGAGAGCAGCACTCGCTCCTCGGACTTGCCGCTCGGGTCGCCGATGAGCCCCGTGGCGCCGCCCACGAGCAGGATGGGCCGCATGCCCGCCTGCTGGAAGTGGCGCAGCGCGATGCCCTGCAGCAAGTTGCCCAAATGGAGCGAATCGGCGGTCGGGTCGAAGCCGCAGTACACGGACGGCGGCGTCGCCGACGACGCGGCCTTGAGCACGAGACGGTCCAGCAACTTGCCGGCGTCCTGGTGGGTCAGCGCGGCCAGCATGCCGCGGGAGCGCAGCGCCTCGATTGCACGGCTCATGATGGATGCTGGATGATGGCAGGAAAAATGGGCGGAGCACAAACTGCGCTCGTCGCAAGTGGCCCGAGAGCTCATTTCCCTCGTGTGAGTGACATGTCCGTGTATTGGTTTGCGCATCTTCCTCTATAAGAGCCGACGCACTTCCAAGGTGCGGCGCAGGTAGACGATCTGCGAGAATGAGACCACGCCGAGCACGAGCGCCTCGATGCAGGACCACCATAGTACGCGGCTGTGCGTGCTGGCGATGACTAGTACACATGAACACACGTTAGTCGCGCGATCAGAAGGATAGACCCTCGATAGGGCGCACCTTGGGAGTGGTAGCTCTTGATGGTCTTCATGTACGCCTGCGTGTCCTTGACCGTGTCGAGCGTCGCCGAGAGCTGGTACACGAGGTCCTCGAGCTCTTGCACTTGCTCTGTAATTCACAAAACATGTTGTCAGCATCGGAATAGTCTACGAAATGCAAGCGGCACGACGTACGGATCTTGGTGGCGTCGGCGTTCGAGAGCACTTCGTGGGCCGGGTCGTCGGCGTGGAACGAAAAGCCGACGACGATGTCGCCGACCGACGTAACCGTATTGCGGAAGCAGAGCGTGAACACGCCGCCGTCGCCAACGGGCCCCAGGTACCGCCCGGACGCGCCCTCGTTCGCGTAAACGACGGCGTTGGCGCCGTCCTTGAGGTCGACCACGAGCGCGTCGGCCACGCCGCGGAGCGCCTCGTAGTTGAGCGAGACGCCGTGCTTGTGCTTGGGCACCTCGAGCGAGAAGCACTCCTCCGAGGCCATCGGCACGTTCGCGTGGAGCGCATGCGCCACGTCGCCCAGCAGCAGCAGCGACAGCAGCGCCGCCGCCGCGCTCAACACCAGCGTCCGCATCCGGCTCATGATCTGAATCTGACTGTGAGGGGAGAGGGGGGAGTCAGATGAGTTCGGTGTGGCACTATTCTGGGGGAGCCCCCCCCCACTCCCGTGTCGGGGGATCCCCATCGAGTGTCACAATCACACCTTCAAGCGGAGCCCCATCGTGGATAGCATGCAGGCCGTGCGTCGTCAGCTGGACCAGCTCTTCACGGTGCACGCGGCCATCGCCATTGTGACTGGCGCGCTCTGCTTCCTCACGCCGCACTCGCAGCTCTCGCCGATCCTCGGCGACGCCAACAACACGCACTTTGCGCACGAGTTCATCCGCCTCTACGGTACGCATGCCAGGTGGGCGCTCGCTTTGATCTCCGCCAGGAGACTAACAAATCTCTGCCTTTTGGAATCCACAGGCGCGCTGACGCTCGCGCAGGGCTGGCTCGTGTGGCGCACGCGGCTCGTGAGCGACGCGCTCGTGCGCCGCACGTTCTGCCAGGCGTACTGCATCTGCTTCTCGCTGCAGGCGCTCGCGCTCGTGCGCGCGCAGTTCTCCGCGCCCGAGAGCCACTCTCTGCTGCACTGGTTCAACATCCTGCTGCTCGGCGGACTCGGCGCCGCCTACGGATACTTCCTCGCGTTCAAGACGATCAAGGCGTTCGAGCTGCCTGGAGGAGACAAGAGCGGGCTCTGAGCATGTTGTAGTCCTGTAAACAACGTCACGTCCATATCTTTACCACGTTCGCAAATATTGATAGAGTACGATGTGAGAACAGCCACGTCCTAATCTCTATGCATCTTCCACAACGATCTCTTCATGTGGACTCACACCAGATGTCACCGTAGACTGCGGCATTGGTTTGACTGGCGAACTCTCAGCGCTGCCGGATAGATCGATAGGATCTAGGTTCTCTGGTGCCGACGGAGCCGCTGTGACGAGCATCGGCGTGATCTTCCGCTTCTTGCGAACTTGCAGCGTGTTGACGACAAAGGGCGCGTCCCCACCTGACACGTCAATCGGTGTGGCTTCGTCACCGCCGAGCTTCGATGCGTCTCGCTTCTGGAAGGCAGTCAAAAGCGGCGACGTGATGGCCGCTGGTTTCTTTTTGACGACCGCAGGACTCTTTGCCGCGGAGCTGGTGTTCGTTGCGGCATCATCTTGTGTGGTCTGTGGTTTGATCTTCTTCTTGGTCGTCTTGGTGACCGTGAACATTGACCGAGTCTTCTCCTCGTTCAAACGCATGGACTCTGGTTTAAGCACGAAAACGTCAGTGGACTCGAAAACCTCGTATACGTGGTGTGGACGACAAAGCAACTCACCTTCGTGCGGAACACTAGAGCCAAAGAACCCATCCTCAAATCGAATAAAGGATATGTAGCCGTCCATGGAGGAGATGCTCAGGATTTGGCCGTCGGCAGACCACGTCGCGTCCGTGAGGTCAGCGTAATGCAGGTTCTTGATCGTGCAGATCGGATGGCGTTGCTGTTCACGAAGGATGAGTTAGTTGAGTTCTCACAGCCACACAAAGCAATTATTCCGAGCCAGCCAGGGGACGTACCTGCGAGTCGTAGACGATCACGGCATTCAGCGTGATGACGGCGAAAATCGATCGCTTGGGCGTGCGGAAAAAACCGCCGTTCGAGCTCTCGCTACTTCCTCTGAGATCGTACAAAAGCGGGTTGCAGCGCACTCCCAGCGAGGCCTTCTCCTGTCCCGGCAAATGCAGCGCCGGCTTGCTCATGTTGCCGCGAGCGAACGCATACACCGTGTTCACAGCCGTGGCGCCCTCGGCGGAGCGGAACACACCCGTGGGCGCGAGCAAGTAGCTTCCGCACGGCGTCCACGAAAGGCGTCGCGCAAACACGGGGCACGTATCGTCGAGGAACATGCGGTGCTTCGGCGGGCCCTTGGACGCGGTGTCTTCTTCCTTGGCTTCGGGCGACTCGCCGTCCGCGGGAGGTTGCTGCTTTGTCTGCGGGAACTCGCGGGTCTTGAGCGTGACCAAGTTGGTGCACTTGCGCGTCTGCTTCTTGCTGGCGTTCTGGCGGCTGACCGGGTCGAAGCCGAGCAGCGAGTACACGCGGCACGTGCGGTCGTTGCCCTCGGTGACGAGGAACTCGCCGAGCGGGTCCCACGCGACGCCCTGCACGTACTGCGTGTGGTCCTTGCGCCGCTCGACGACCTCGCCGCGCTCGACGTTCCACACGACCGAGCAGTTGTCCACCGAGCCCGAGCACAGGTGGAGCGAGTCGGGCGACCAGCAGAGGTCCGTGATGTCGCCCTTGTGGCCGCACGCGAGCAGCGTGCGCGAGACGTCGCTGAACGAGACGATCTTGTCCCAACTCCAGTCGTCGCCCGCGGTCTTGGGGCGCGTCCAGACGATGATGGTCGAGTCGTCGCTGGCCGACGCGAGGTACTGGCCGTTGGGCGAGAAGCGCACGCAGTTGACGCTGCGGTCGTGGCCCGAGAGGCTGAAGACGAACTCGAGTCCGTCGTTCTCCTTCACCTGCTGCGGCAGCACGCGCCAGATCTTGATCTCCTTGTCGGCGCCGCCCGTCGCGAGGATCGTCGGGCCCGTGGTAGCGCCAGCGCGGCGGTCGTGGAGAAAGTCGAGCGAGAGCACGGCCTCGTTAAGCCCCGTGGGCCCGCAGTGCCACCGGATCTCGGGCGTCGCGACCTGCACGGGCGTGGCAGCAGCCGCCGTCGTGTCTGCCATGGCAGCTGGCGCCGATGGCACTGGTGTCGGTGTAGGTGTCTCCACGGGCGCCATCGTCGCTGCCGTCGCCATGGTCACGGAAGAGCGGTCGTTGATATGATGAGGAGGATGAGGGAGGGGCGAGGGTCGACAGCCTTCCCGCCAAATTGCCGCGCCAACAAGCACAGTACTGTGGTGGTCCGTGTAAAGTACGATAGTGCTAAGTTCGCTTTCCGTTTCGGCGCAAAGTCCGTGCGACTGTTCCCACAGCGCTCCTGGAAGAGCTCTTCCAGGTTGGGGCTGTGAAACTTCCAGGGGAGGACATCTATTTCATCCAATCGATGACTGCTCTACGTGCACCCTGTATTCCCCTAGCCCTTGCCTCTGTTTCGGTTGCTGTGTGAGAATGTGGGTCGTGTTCGCGCTCCGTGTGTCGTGACGCACACCACGCCCCCTCCGGCCTTCTTCCCCTTCTTTTCCGCGCTTCTCGGCTCTGTGCGGAGGAAACGGAAAAGCAGAAAAGCGGAAAAGCGGAAAAGCGGCGGCGCCCACGACCGACTCTCCTCCGCATTGACATTGGCGCCCAGCCAACACCACCACCAACGCCCCACGCCCAACACTAGTGCGACCGCCATGATGGAGGAGAACAACTGGACCAACTACTTCACGTCGCATTTCTACGCGATCAAGATGCGGCCCGTGTCGGCGTTCGACCCGTCGGGCTTCCTCATCCTGATCACGGCCGTGCTACTGCTCGTGGGCGTCGTGGCCGCGAGCGCGCAGCTCCTGCTCGCGCGCCACGGGCTGCGCCTGCGCTCGCAGGTGGAGAAGAACCTGCAGGACATCTCGGACTACGTCGAGGAGAGCAAGACCAAGCTCGAGGAGCAGATGCAGTACGTCAAGGGCCGCGCGATCGACCACTCGGGGCGCCAGGGCTTCATCGCCGAGATGCTCAGCTTCGCGTACCTCTCGCGGCTCGCGTTCTCGGTCGCCATCTTCTCGATCGCGTCCTACTTGAACGCGCTCGCGGCCGTGATCGCCGGCTGGCGCACGCCCAACGTCGTCATCCTCTCGCTCGACAAGAACGACTCGGGCTCCAAGACGCTCCCGGACCTCGGCCACGATCTCTTCAAGTACGTCATGACCAAGATCTACGGACAGACCACCTCCATCGAGTGGTTCGACCTGCCCGACGAGTTCATCGGCGCCGTCGGCACGGCCGTCGGCATCTTGCTGATCCTCCACCCTCGCGTACGTTTATCTTGCTGGACAATGCTTTGTTGCTCACTGCGATTGAGAGTCTGACGGACCTCCATATTGCTTCTGTTTGTAGCGCCTGCTCATTCTGCGCCGCTTCTGTGCGATTTTCGCTTGCATCAACTTGATGCGCGCTTGCTGCGTGGCCGTGACGTCGCTGCCGGACGCCAGTCCGATGTGCATCTCGCAGTTCGACAGCGGCCGTGGCAACTACAAGTCGCTGCCCATCTTCCCCAAGTACGTTCGCTGTCCCACTCCTCGAAGTTGTGCGACCTACTCACGTTGTTATCGCTCTTGTGATTTACAGGGCGTTTGTGCGCGCGTGGAAAGTGCTCACCCGGCCGTCTCAGCACATCACATGCGGAGACATGGTCTTCAGTGGCCACGCCGTGTTCCTCATGCTCTGCTCGATGATTGTCCACACGGTAAGTGCCTATTTAGTGGCTATTGATTGAATGGTTTGGGTTCTAACGAATGCGAATTGCGTGGGCTATAGTACTGCGTCCGTGCGGAGCTCAACACGCCGTTCACGCGCCGCTACTCATACGTGCTCTGGATGGTGCGCTACTGCGTGTACGCGGCCACTGCCGGTGGTGTTTTCGCGATCGTTGGCACGCGCCTCCACTACACGCTGGACGTGCTCATCGCGATCTACATTTCGGCGCAAGTCTGGTTCACGTACCACTGGTTGGCGTCCCACCCGCAGCACAGCTTCCGCATTCTGAGCTGGCTCGAACATGCCGAAGTCCACATCGTCGACATGGACGCGTACCGTAAGGCGCGCCGCTCGGGCAACTTGGAGCAGTTAGAGAAGAAGTTCAGCACGGAGCTCATCACAGTGCCTGGGTTGCTGGAATCCGAGCGCAAGAGCGTAGTGGAAAAGCATGTCATCGTAGAAGGTGATGCGGCCGCGGCCAAGAAGGACAACTAGTAGCCACGCGTAGTATGATGGCTTCATATAGAGTTTTTTTTCCCAAGCTTTCCTTAAACGGTCTTCTTGCTCGCAGTATCAGCGTCGGCGTTGCTCGCGTCGGATTTTGCCATGGCCTCGGCGACCTTGCCCTTCAGCTGTTCTTCGACCATCGTCCACTCGCTGTTGATCAAGGCGAACAGCACCGTGTCCGTGTTACACTCTTTGACGACGCGGTGCTTGCGTAGCACGCCCTCGAACGTGAAGCCGAGTGAGTGGCCCGCACGACGAGCGCGCACGTTGTGGCCGTCGCAGCGCCACTCAACACGACGGTACTTGAGCTTGAAGAGGTGCTGCAGCATCAGCAGCACGGCTTCCGGCATCGCGCCCGAGCCCTGGAACGCCGGAGTGAGCCACAGGTTCGCGATCTCGATGCGCAGGTCCAGCGGTGAGTGAGCACCGAGCGTGACCATGCCAATGGGCAGCGACGACGCCGCATCCGTCTATCAATATGAAGAAGCACATGAGTGAGAACCGGAAAATACGCCAAGGGCGAGCGTGCCACCTACAATAACGAAGTGGCGATTATCCGGACGATCAGCGCAGTGGGTTTCCGCGAACTCCTTCTCAGACGCGAACGGGCCGTGGTCCAGATGCCGCCAGACCATCTCGTCGGCGTCAAACGAAATGTCTCGGTAGATGCCGCCCCTGAAGAGCGAGTACGTGTCAGTCCAGCGGTCAGCTTTCTCCATGCAACGTGCTTTCTGCTTGGATGCAGATCACACACGTACTTTGATTTGCCGCACGAGATCGCGTGCAGCTCTGCCGTGTCTTCCGCTGGTACAAAGTCTCGGATCTCGACCAATTGTCCGCGCAGCGGCGCGCCCAGCAGCGCGGGCTTGCTCGCCATGCTGCGCGCGAGCGTCAGGAGCTCGTCGTAGAGCTGCGGCTTGAGCTCGCCGGGCGCCGTCGGCAGGCCCATGGCCTCCTGCTTCATGCGCTCGAACGAGCCGCCATTCTGCAGCAGGAAATACACCAACAGGATCGTGCCCACGAACACGACACCGCCGGCGGCGATGCCCAGGAGCACCACGGTTGCGACCATTTTCACTCGTTGCGATTTTCAGATCTGGTATCCTGATGGGGAGCACCAACAAAAAGCTCCTAAAATGTAATTACAGCCAATCATAGTATATCTCATCAATTTTAAACCAATCATAGAGTAGTAGAATGATGGCTGTCTCTGATCAACGGAGACTGATGTTGTGTGGCCTCTTGTTCCCTGGTTCACTCGCGGAGTTTCTGTCAACGAGCACCCACTATGAACTCAGTCGGCGCGCCGGCGCAGAACAAGCGGCCGCCGGAGAAGGGCTCGTTCCCTCTGGACCACTACGGCGAGTGCAAGACCAAGATGAAGGTTCGAGTGGTGCACTCTGAATAGACAGGCGGTATCTAGTGGTGCTCATGGGCAATAATGCTTGGTGGTGCGCAGGAGTTCCTCGCGTGTCTGCGCGACAACAAGGGGAGCCACATCGAGTGCAAGCACCTCTCCAAGTCGTACCTCGAATGCCGCATGGAGAAGTACGTGGCGATTCATTGCGATTTTGCGGTTATGGAAGAGAAGCTGGACTCAAGTGTGCGTCACAGGGGGCTCATGCAGGAAGAGGAACTGGACAACCTGGGCTTCCACGAGCAGGGCATGCAGAAGCGCGAGCGCGGGCGGTCCTACGAAGGGCGCAAGGAAGGTCGGTAGTTCAGCACCACAGCGGACAGACATGTCGCGCGTTGCTCACTGAATGTGTCACTGTCGTGCTATGTAGGCGAGGGCTTTATCGCTGGGCTGGGCGTCAAGGGTCCACGATACAAGGATTAAAAACGAATGAACCCCACGTGGGATCACCCATCCGATCTATTGCATTGTACTATCGCTCAGGTCGCCGTGCATGTGATTCATACTCCCCGCTTTGACTGTTGCCACTTAGCTGCGTCTCGAGCTCCATCACCCGCATCTTCAGGCGACCGATCTCGCTCGCCGCTGCCTTGGCATTGGTTTGTAGCTGCTGCTCCAGCACTTGGACCCGCATAGCCAGCAGCGGCGTATCCTCCTCGAATGGTGTACTCTGGTGAGCCCCGCTTGTCGGCGGCAATGTCGGAAGTTGCGGTGGCACGGGCTGTGGCTGCTGCGTGACCGCTCGCTCAAGCTTCTGAATAACTTTCTCCTGCATTCGAATCGTACGCTGATTCATATCATCATCCATTAGAGGGTATTCACAACTCCCATTACTCTCGCACTCACGCTGCACGGACCTGGAGGTCTCCATGGCGAGCCTTGTCCTGTTGGAGGCGTTGCACAAGCCCGGCCTGAACGACATGTGCTTGCTCTAGCTCAGAATACCTCTTCTACCACACGTTACCACAATAACATTCAGCAAACGTTAGCACCCACCCCAGGTTTGATCGCGTCAACGACGCACTTCGAGTTGCTCCATCGTCGCGACCGCGCGCTTGGTGTCGGTCAGTTCTGCCTCGCAGCTGGCGTGGCGCTGCTCCAGCTCTTTGTACTTGAAGATGAGCATGTTCAGTCGCTGCGCGCCGTGGCCGTCGAGTCGCAGACCGGTGAGGCCACTAGTCGCGGCCAGCAGCTCCTGTGTTTGGTCCGCCTCGCGCTGCTCCAGTTCGCGCAACTTCGTTTGCAGCTGCGCGACCGTGCCGTCCCGCGCGCGTACCTCTTTCTAGTCCCAAAACCAAAACACATTTGTCAGGAACCATCGACATCAATATCAAACTAGTCGGCATGTACCCTCGCCGCCACGAGTTCCGCGCCGCACTTTCGCAGAGCCGTCATGCTGGCCTCTGCCTCTCGCTGGAGCTACACAAGGAGCGAGCGTCAGTCGTCAGGTCTACAAACTCGGCAATGACTAACGGCGCTCGACACCGTTTGGATCGTCTCTTGCTTAGCCATGACCTCGTGTTGAAGCAGTCGGATGTGTTGGTTCAAAAGTTCTTCTGGGCGACGGTGTGCGTCGTCGCCTGCATCGCCTGCTGGAGAGCCCCGCTCTGCGTTGGCGTGGTGGCCGTCGTTGTCGTGGACGCTCGCCGTGGCGAGATACCGAGCGAGCAGCCCGCTGAGCCCGCCGTCGTCGCAGAACGACGAGATCGGATACCGGTTCAGCCCGCGACAGAGCGCCCCGGTCCACTCTAGCGCCTGCAGCGCCGCGCGCTTCCGGTGGCGGTGGTTCGTCGTGATCACACGGCGGCTCACACTTTCGCGCTGAAAGCGCATCCAGGACGGCGCGACCCAGCGTCGCACGGTCACTTCCAAGGCTTGGTGAGGCGACAGTGCGGTTTTCATTCTGGTCGCTGTGCCATCCGTCGGAACCGTGAGGAGATCCAGCGATGCGGCGCCGACCAACTGGAAGTCGTACGCAGAGTCTCCGCTCGGGACAACCGAGTACAACGATGCGTGGAGTTGGCCCAATCGAGAACTGGCAGCGGCAGTGTCGGTCGAGTTGGCACCACCATCCCTACAAATCGAAAACAGGGCGGGGAACTGCCAGCGCAGTCGCTGTAATGACGAGCTGTTGTCGACGCGCTTGAGCCTGGCGGTCGGCGTGATCCACGTGCTACAGGAAGAAGAGCCATTTGGAGACGGATGGGCGCCACTGACCGACTCGAAGAGATCTCGTACACGATTGCGAGGCGATGATGCTGGCGCTGCCGCGCTTGAGAGCACAACGACGGCTGGGCCCTCGATCTCCGCCGGCCCGGAAGTAGTCGCGCTGTCGCCACCGAGCTCTTCCACAACAACCTCCACCACGTCGCTGGCGTCCTCCAAGTCATCGCTGTCGGTCAGGGACAGATAGACGCGCGGCGCTGGCTGCGTACTCGCTGGCTGTTGAGACACAAGGTCAATCGCGACGTGGCGCGGCGCGCGTCGCTCGTGGGGCCCCCGTCGTAGCAGAGTGGTCAGCGGCAGCGCCACGGTCGCCAGCAGCGTGTCCTCCTGCTGGCTCGGGTCGCGCCGTACGACGTCCACGTGGACCGTCCACGCGTGCTGCCGCTGCTGTCGCCACTCTGCTGGCAGCGCCACGAGCAGCTGCTCGTTCCACATCGGGCGCGCGCTCCGCTCGACCACGCGCGTGGTCGCAAACGGTGAGCTGCGCAGCTCGTAGCTGGCATGGTCGTCTGGATCGTCGCTGTTCCCTCGCTTTTCGGGGCGATCCACGGCAGGCTCGCCTTCCAATTGTCGGCTGGTGCGCAGCGCCACGTACGTGCTGGGCGGCGATCGCTCGGCCGCCTCGTCATCGGCCGCGTCCGCCGCCTCGACGAGCCGGTCGAGGTGCTCGCCCCAGCGGACCAGCACGCCCACGAGCCGCGTCGCGCGCGCGCCCGACGCCGTGAACGGCCGCTGCAGCAGCTGTGCGCTGTCGCTGTCGGCACCCGCGGCGCGGCGCACGGGCGACGCGCATCCCGAGGGCGGCGGCGGCCGCGCGCGGTGGGTAGTCGCCTCCGAAGCCATGTCATGCCCGGGGCGCGGGAAACGTTACACACTCACACACCACACTAATGCGCGTTAACTTGGTCAACTTTCAAAGTGATCTTGAAGAGCCGCGCGCGAAGAGCTCCAAACTAAAACCGAACAACAGAAGATACCTCCCGCAGCAGCCGCGGCGCGACGGACAGCAAATGGGTGCGGCGACCTCGTCACCTGCTGCGGGCGACCAGTACGCGCGCGCGGGCGCCGCGTACTGGTCTGTGGGCGTGCCCATCGCGAGCCCCGTGACGTCGCCGCGCGCGCAGAAGCGCGAGAGCGACTACTTTTACACGCTCGTGTTCGCCTCCACCAAGGCGCTCGATGAACAAGAAAGCGACCGCCGTCATGCCGACGAGCGCGTGAGCTACGCGGACGCGCTGGCGACGCTGCGCGCCGTCACGAGCGGCGGCCGCGAGCGCGAGGCTCGGGTCGTGGACGAGTTCCGCGCCGCGTGGGTCGCCAAGTTCCGCACGCCGGCGCCGCTGGCGCACGACTCGATCCCGCGGCGGTATTTCCAGGAGCTCATGCGCGAGCTCATCGTGCAGCGCTTCGACACCGTGCCCGATCTCTTCCTCTGGACCACGCTCTCGGACGACGGCAAGCTGATCCTCGTCAGCTTCCGCCCGTCGCGCGCGCTGCTGTGCGCGACGGCCGACCGGCTGCAGCTCAAAGTCGCGATGATGGCCGAAGTGGACCCGGGCGCGCGCTACTGGGCGGGTGACACGACGCGCGCGGTCGCCGAAGCGTACCAGTGGAACAAGACGGACGCCCAGGAAGAGCTCGTGCGTCTCTTCCTCGCGGGCAAGATCTCGTCTCAGGAAGCGCAGATCTTCGACGACGAGGACGCGGCCATGTGGTCGCGCCGGCTGCACGCGCTACGGCGGTTCGTGGACCCCGACGTCGCCAAGATCGTGGCTGCGCAAGACGCCACCGCGGAGGCCACGACGTTTCTGCCGTTCAAAAACCGCGCGTCACTGCGGTATCTCTACCGGCAGATCGACGGCGCCGCCGGCGAGGAAGACGCGGCGACGCCGTTCCGCGTCGTGGACAAGATCCGGCTCACCAAGGCCATCATTGACGCCGAGTTCGACTGCGACGCGCTCGTGGCCAAGGGCCTGCTGGCGCACCACTGCTGCCCGCACTCGCACCACACGGACGCCGTGGACACGTCGATCGACGTGCTGCGCGCGCAGTGGGGCGCGCTGGGCAGCCCGTGGCGGCTCTTCCGTCAGGGCCGCGCGCGGCTCGTGGAGCTGCCGCACTGGCAGCCGCTCGCGCACGTGCGCAACTACTTTGGCGAGGAGATCGCGCTGTGTACGTCGTGATACATGCCGCGGTATCATGGTACCGAAGGTCTCAGCTAACGTGTTCGTCAATTGTGTCCGTCTAGACTTTGCGTACACCTCGTCCTACGCCGAGGCGCTCCAGTGGCTCTGCGTCGCCGCGCTGGCTGTGGCGCTGCTACCGCTAGTCACCGCGTCGGACGCCGCATGGCATAAGCATCACGATGTGGCGTTTGCGGTCGTGAGCACGGCGTTCACGCAGACGTTCGTGCGCAAGTGGGCGGTCCAGGAGCGGGTACTCGCGATGCAGTGGGGCGTCGCGGCGCTGCGCGACGCCGACGTGCCGCGGCCGCAGTTCCGCGGCCAGCTCGCCGTGAGCGCCATCACGCACCGGCTCGGGGCGTACTACCCGCCGCGGCGCCGCACTCTCCAGCAGGTCGCGTCCAGCGTGCTGCTGCTGGCATTGAGCCTCGCGCTGCTGAGCGCGGACTGGCTCGTGCTCACCTCCGACTGGTACGCGGACGCCCACGCGAGCGGGTCCGCAGTGGCCGTCCACGTCGCCATCGCGGTGGTCGCCAAGGCGCTCACGGGCCCGTGCGCGGCGGTGTGCGTGGCGCTCACCGAGTGGGAGAACCACCGCTCGCAGCCGGACCACGACGTCAGCCTCACGCTCAAATGTACGTCTGTAGCAGTTGGTCTCTCTTCCCCCGTGGCTTGACTGAACGATCGCTGTCGTGGGTTTTGCTGTAGTCGCGATCGCGCAGAGCGTCAACCTCTACGGCGTGCTCTGGCTCGAGACCTTCGTGCTGCCGTTCCGCGTGGCGCCCGAGCAGGCGCGCGGCTGCCTCGACCGCGCCGCGCACCTGCTCACGACGTTCCTCGCCGTCGACCTCGCCGTCTCGCTCTGGGACCTGCGCGTGGCGTTCACGCGCGGCGTGCTGGCGTCGCTGCCATCGTGGCGCCAGGGCACTGACAGCGACGCGCGCCTGCTGCTGTCGTCACAGGAGTCGGCGTCGGCGACGGCACAGCTCGTGGCGGAGCTCGCGCTGGACCCGTACGAGGGCGTCATGTTCGACTACGCGCAGGTGGTCACGACGTTCGGCTGGGCCGCGTGGTTCGCGGCGCTGGCGCCGAGCGCGACGCTGCTCGCGTGGGGCGTCGCCGTGCTCCAGATCCGCGTGGACGCGTTCAAGCTCAGCGCGCTCACGCAGCGGCCGTTCCCGGCGCAGAAGAACTCGGTCGGCAGCTGGGGCGTGTTCCTGCGCGTGCTCGCGTTCGGCGCGTGGCTCCACAACGCCATGCTCGCCGTGCTCTTCCTGGCCACGGCCGACGGCTCGTCGCCCTCGGCGCTCCACGACATTATCGGCTTTCTGCGCTTCCACGACGACGGCAACGAGGACAACGAGGCCGCGGCAGCAGCACGACTCGCGGCCGGCTCGCGGTTGCTCACAGCGTTCGTGGGCTTTTGCGGCGTCTCGTGGCTCGCGCGCATCCACGACCAGCGCGACCGCGCACAGCTCGCTGAGCTGCGCCACCGCCGCGCGCGGCAGCGCTTCCTCACGGACAAGTACCTCCACAACCTCGACCGCGTGCCCGACGCCGTGCGCGAGGCGCTGCCGCGCGGCCGCGTGTTCCTCAACGGCGTCCACCAGTACGTCGTCACGGGCAACAAGGCCGAGGAGGACGCGGCCGAGGAGATCCTCGACGAGCTCGTGGCGCTCCAGCGGCGCGCCGTGGAGCTGCGGCGGCAGGTCCACGAGATGCGCGCGAGCGGCGCGAGCGTCGGCGTGCTGGTTGTGGACGTGGGCAGCATCAACATCTTGCCGGTCATGGACGCGCTCACCAAGTCGGTCGACTCGTTCCTGCAGCTCCAGCTCACGGCCGGCGAGCGCGAGGAAGACGACGACGAAGAGGAAGAGGAAGAGGAGGAGGCGGACGCCTCCAGCAAGAAGCCCGCCAAGCCCGTCAACACGTCCGCGGTCAAGAAGCAGCGCTCGCCGGCGTGGAGCGAGAGCTTCGAGCTGGCGCTGCGCTCGCTCGACGACGCGCTGCTCGTGCGCGTGTTCGACTGGGAGCTGCTGGGCAAGAACCGCCGCATCGGCCACGCCACGCTGCGCGTCGCCGACGTGCTCGCGACGGCGCCCCCGCTGCTGCCGCTTGGGAAGGACGCCCCGGACGCCCAAGACCTGGCGTCCGAGTCGCCCCGACGCGCACGGTCGCTGTCAGCGGCCACCGAGGCCACCACTGTGGCCACGCACGCGCAGCGGCCGTCGTCGCCGTCGCACGCGCCCAAAGTGCGCATGGCGTCGTTCGAGGTGGCGATCGAGATGCCCGAGGCGCTGCTGCGGTCGATGCACGCGGACCTGGTGCGCCACGGCCACCCGACGCTGTCGCTGCGCTGCGGCGTGCGGCTGGACGCGCTCGGACGCGTGCTGCTCCAGCAGCGCGAGCTGCGCGCCTCGACGCGGCAGCTGCAGGCCCAGGAGAAGCAGTTTGTGCACTGGAAGGACGAGACGACACCTAGTTGAAAGTGAATAACTTAAGTGTGTATGTGTGGGTGTGGGGGGGATATGGCGTGGAACCTGCCTAAGCGACCTAACTACTGCTACTACTCTTCCAATGGGGGGACACGGATCAAAATGGACGGAGACGGACGAGAGACGACGACGACGACGGACGCACGAGAACATGGACGGACGGACAGAGGCTTCTAGCGACGGAGAAAGGAGGGGGCACGAAGGGTGCGCTCTCACTCGCGCACCCAGTGGGACAGCGGCGACCGCGTGGACCCGCGCGAGTCGAGCGGCTGGTGGGACGTCTCGACGTGCGGGTGCTGCTGCTGCTGCTGCTGGAGCTCGTACATGCGGCGGCGGTGCTCGCGTGGGTCGAGGTCGGCCGGGTCGACGCGGTCGACGCTCGCGATGCGGCTCGCCGGGAGCGAGAACTTGGACATGCCGAGCACGGGCGCGTTGTGGAGGTCCGACTCGCGGTCGTCGGCGAGGAAGCGCGGGTGCTTGAGCGCGTGGGCCTTTTCGCTGTTGCTTGTGGTGGTGCTGGTGTTGGTGTCCTTCTTGCCGACGCGGCGCATGAGGTAGAGCATGCAGATCGTGGGGAAGATGTTGGGCACGAGGCTGTTGCAGACCACGAACGTGATGAGCGGCATGTCGTAGCTGGCTTCGTTGAGCGCGAGCGAGACGAGGCGCATGAGGTCCGAGAACACGATGACGCAGACCGTGAGCATGAGCTGGTTGAGCGACTTCTCGACGCTGCCGATGGGCACGGTGCCCTTGGCCTGGAGCAGGCGGCGGCGCAGGCGCATGCCCTGGTGCATGAGGATGATGCCGTAGATGAAGATGACGCCGACGCCCGAGTAGGTCACGGCGGCGCGCAGCGGGCTCGCCATGAACTCGTACTGGCCGTCCACGTCGTTCGGGTACTTGAGCAGCAGCACCGGCACGCTGACGGCCCAGACGAACAGGATGCTGTTGAAGACCATGACGACGTACGTGACGCGGCGGCGCTCCACGGACTGGCCGGCCGACACGACCTCGGACCAGCCGATCGAGATGATGGACTTGCACACGGACTGGAGCAGCACCGAGTAGATGCGCAGCGGGTACGTGTAGACCCAGGACTGCGTCTCGGGCCACAGGATCCAGCCGAGCGGGTCCGGCAGGTTGAACAGCACCGAGGTGAGCAGCAGCACGTGGAACACGCGCTTGCGGCGCGTCGAGCCGTGGCGAAAGTGCTGGACGGTCATCCAGAGGATCGCGCCCGCGAGGATGGCGTAGAGCGACACGGCCAGCAGCCCGCTCGTGCGCAGCGCCATGAGCTGCTCGGGCGAGAACGCGTCGCCCTCCTCCTCGGCGAGCGCCGCTGAGCCAGACGAAGCGGAGACGGTGGCGGCATCCGCGTCCGCGGCCAGCGAACCCGCGGCGGCGTCGAGCGCGGCGGGCGTCGTCTCGGTGGCGTTGGCCATGGTCGCCAGGCGCCGGCGGAGCTGCATGGCGGCGGCGAGGCGAGCGAAGTGAGGCGGCGTGGGCATGCGCGGCGGCGGCTCACTCGGTCGATGGAGAGGACGCGAGAATGCGGAGAAGCGCGTCCGGACGGATCAAGTCGCTAGTAGTCAGTCGGTCGATGTGTACAGTACTGCTACACTAGGAACGCCACACATGTCGGCGGGCGGGCGCGGGTCAATCGCTTCCAGTGTGTGTGGCGTCGTGGCGCCAGTGCGCCAGCTGGTGGTAAATGTCAAAACCAGTACCCTTTGGATGGTCATTTTGCAAAAAGAGTACCCGTTGCAAAAAGAGTACCAGTACCCTTCCATTTGGCTCAGAAAATGGGCCTGCATGCAGAAAATTTCGGCGAGATTTCACCGTGTTTCATGCTGTTTCATGCGTAGCTTGTGATCTTGCCTTTGCCGATGGCTTTTCATGCAGTGAGAGCCCTGTTCGGTGA